>CACTHL010000465.1:0-140185 GCA_902712375.1 Dioscorea dumetorum
CTAAGTTACACTATTTATTAAAAGCACAAATAAACCAAGTACCAACATAGCATTATATTAAGTTTTTGTTAAATACTTTTTGATTTATTTCTTCATTTTATGACTTTCTATAAGCACACCTTCTACTTTCTTTACAAAATACCAGGTCTTTTAAAGATTTATCTAGACCATATTAACAAATTCTCTCTTAACATTATTAATGAGTGCCATTCATAAACTATTCGATTAAATTTTTCTTTAATACGTCCTTCTTAGTAACACCTAACATTCATTTTTAACATTCTTATTTTAATAGTCCTCATCCTTTAGTATATTTATTTTTAACAATCCAACATTCTAATCTTATAGCATAACTAGTATAACAACTATCCTATAATAGTTACTTTTCAATATGAGAGGTATTTTTACGATCACATAAAACTTTAACACTGGCTTTTCATTTTCTCCGCCTAAATTAATTATATTTGTATCATTTTTTTTATAAGTTTCCAGTTTTTGAATTATAAAACTTAGGTATATAAAAAAATATAACTTCTAATCTCAATATCATTGATATTCTGCCCTTATTTCTACTTACTTTATTAGTGAAATTATATTTCATACAATTTATATCTATTCTACTTAACTTGAAACCCTTAAATATCTATGGTGTTTCTCCACATCTCCAACTTTAAATTGACATCTTTGAGGGCCCTTTTTTTCTCAAAAAATTACTTTATATATATATATATGTGTGTGTGTGTTATTTATCTAATTGTTCCTCCTGTCAATTAATTAGTAGCTTTTATTTGTTAAAAGATGTATTTTAGTATTATTTTTTCAAAATATGAACAATAATTTATTTACATGTATGTCAACTCTATTTAATTGAATAAAAGATATGATTATAAGATAATTTTTTATTTGTACTAAAAGAGCCATTAATATACATATATGGACCTATAGTGTAGAAATCCTGGATCCACTACTGGCATCTTTCATACTTTCGTCAATTAAAACCACACTATTGGCTAAAGGCATACACCAAAAAATATGACCTTAAATACTTTCATCAATTAAGATTCTTAGCTTCCTCTTTTGATTTAAGTTATTCTTACTAACATTGTAGCTTTCTCATCGGCAAACTTATACCTTTTAAAGTTTTTTTTTCCTTTTCTTTTATTCTAGTTTTAAAATAATCATTTATATTATTAATCACCTTCTGAACTACCGACTCTCTTTATTATCACTGTTTATAAAAACTAATCTATCTTTAAAAGTTTAAGTGCTTCACAATTCCATTCGTAATTTGTGTCATTTAAAATTCTAAAATGCAATATCTCATATTTTACATGCTATATACAAAAAATAAAACCATTTCCAATCTATGCTTTTTCTCAACTATACTATTCGGTTTTACCAATGAGGAATTTCTGAATTTTAATTATTTTAACTAAAACATTTTTAATAGAAATGCAATTATTACTCTTTTGTAGAAGCATAAAAGCATAATTTTTTTTTATTGGGTTCTCATATGTTCTAACATTACTGTTCATTATCATCACTAAATACATGTGTTACCAAATAAAACAAAAAAAATTAAATTTAAAATTTGAAATATTTTCTCAGTATTTTTATTTAGAATCAATTTGAACCGGATTTGGATTTAAATAATAAAATTTAGACCCAAATCAATCAAGTTACAGTTTGGGGGCATCACGGATTGGTGTGATTCCCATTAATAGCAAAGGAGAACCGTTCGATCAGTTTTGGGCGGCTGTGATTTATTGAGGTTCTCTTTATTACAGAGTTCCATTGCATAAAGCGAGATATATCAAGGCAGGCATCGAAAAGGACGAGAATTCAAGCGAGCAAAGCCCTCGGTCCGCCTCCAGCTCTCTTGCGCTCGTTCTGGTACGCCTTTCTCTCGATCCTATGCTTGTTAATCCCCGAATTCTTTATGATCTGATGCTTAGATTCTGGTTCCTGGTCTCTGGATCTTGTTTTTCATGGTTTTTTTGGTCTTTGTGTGGTTTTTGATTGAGATTTTGGGTTTGGTCGTTTAAGTTTTAGGGATTTGATCTATTTTTGAGTTTCTGGAGTGGATCTGATGATTCGTGGTTATTTGATTTGGCGTTTCGGATTTGCGTCTTTTGATTATGTTGGTGTTGGCGGTGACTAAGTTTTTATCAGTTTGGATTTGTTTTTATTCAATGATTCAGGGAGTGGCTTGATTGTCTTCTACGGCATGGTTGCTGGTTGTGATTTGGGATTTAGGTTTTGTGAATTAAAACTCTAATTGTGGTTTTTTTAATTGAGATCTATTGGTTGTATGTTATAACTGTTGATTTATTAGGTTTTACTTGTTTGTTTATTTTACTTTTCTGATGATGAGAATTGTTAGTCTTTTTTTATGGGATTTCTAGATTGACTCCGTAACTATGATTTAAGTTTTGCTGTTGTGAATTTGAATTTCACGTTGATGATGGTCTTTTAATGTTCTTATGGATCTATATATTTGGGCATATTTATAAGGATTTTTCATATGATGGATTGATGTGGTTTTAAGGTTTCTTCTGGCTGAGGGTTTATGGTGTTGTTTTATTTTGTTCTTAGATTAGCAGATGTTTGTTATTTTCTTTGGAGTAATTTGGCTTTTAATAATTAAGAAAAAAAACTTTACATTGTATCACATACAGATATTTCTACTGCTTTTGTTGGTAGTGGAATTGTTACTATGTCTGCGGGTGTGATGATTGTAGGCTTTATTATTTGTGATATGATTTAAAACGGATTCTAACAAAGCCTAATGCTTTGATATTACTCTATAACAATGCCGCTTCAAAATTGTCCTTGTTTATTACAGTCTATGATTGCCATGGGAATTAATGTAGACTTATTTTATTTGTGCTAGATGCTTCTTGATGTAGCTTCCCTTAAGCGGCTACTTATCCTTTGTTATGAATGAATTTGAATGCTTGTAGTGTGGATACAATGTCGTGTAGGCATGCCATCTCAAACAAAGAGTAGATTCATAAATTAGTTTAGCAGAGAGAAAGAAATGCTTTGATGGTCATGTAAATTTATGACCAAATTATTTATAGCAGACTACATATAAATTTTAACTGTTTCTATATTGAAGGTCTTACATGTTTAGTTGCTTGATTTGTGCATGTTGCTTTTTTATGAAGCTTGGATGTCTCTTGTATTGCACTTAGTAGGACTGTAGGAGTGGTTTAAAGCCCTATTTTCACTTGTGCGGTTGGTAGAATCTTTATATTTTATCAGAATTCATATGGGGCAAGCTTTTCTTCCATGTCAATTTTGTACTCATTTCATTCACGTGCTTCATTGATTTATTTATGTTTTTATTATTTGGGAAATTACGAACAACATTATGAGGTTCTCAGAACACTTTGGTCCTTGTAGAGTTTGTTTGATTTAGTGATTGGATTTGCATTACAAAATCTCATGATGCATGAATTATGATTTAAATATTTGAAGTTTCTAGGACTTGAAACTCTTATTTGTTGTGTATCTGTGTTCAGTGGTTATTTTGAGTTGTACCATGGCTCTCTCTATACACAGAGTTAGTTGACATAGTTCCCTATCTTAAATGTTATTATCCTTGTATATGGTTAAAAATTTGAGCGCTCACATCTTATTATCCTCAATTTCTTGATTTTCCTGTCTGATTTGGTGTTTTAGTTCAATTACTTGACCTTTACCTTTGAAGTTCAAATGGTTCTTACTAAGTTTTTATGCAGATATATCAGTCTTTAAAACCTTCTTAAAATGGCTGATGGTCATGAAACTGACAAGAACATTGAGATATGGAAGGTTAAGAAGCTTATCAAGGCTTTGGAATCTGCCAGAGGTAATGGTACAAGCATGATCTCCTTATTATGCCACCACGGGATCAAATCTCCCGAGTCACTAAGATGTTGGGTGATGAGTATGGAACTGCTTCAAATATCAAGAGTAGGGTGAATCGGCAGTCTGTGCTTGGTGCTATCACTTCTGCCCAGCAACGGTTGAAGCTTTATAATAAGGTTCCGCCAAATGGACTTGTTTTGTATACTGGAACCATTGTTACGGAGGATGGAAAAGAAAAGAAGGTGACCATAGATTTTGAGCCTTTCAAACCCATCAATGCTTCACTCTATCTTTGTGATAACAAGTTCCACACTGAAGCATTAAATGAGCTTCTTGAATCAGATGACAAGTTTGGCTTCATAGTTATGGATGGTAATGGGACTCTTTTTGGAACTTTAAGTGGCAACACGAGGGAGGTGCTTCACAAATTCACAGTTGATCTTCCAAAGAAGCATGGAAGAGGAGGGCAGTCGGCTCTACGTTTTTGCTCGTCTGCGGATGGAAAAGCGTCACAACTATGTTCGGAAGACCGCAGAGCTTGCTACACAATTTTTCATTAATCCTGCCACAAGTCAGCCTAATGTAGCCGGATTAATTCTTGCTGGTTCTGCTGATTTCAAGACTGAGTTAAGCCAGTCAGACATGTTTGATCCCCGCCTGCAAGCCAAAATACTGAATGTGGTTGATGTTTCTTATGGAGGGGGAGAATGGTTTCAATCAGGCCATTGAGTTATCATCAGAGATTTTATCTAATGTGAAATTTATACAAGAAAAGCGTCTGATAGGGAAAATACTTTGAGGAAATAAGTCAAGATACCGGAAAATATGTTTTTGGTGTGGATGACACACTGAAGGCTCTTGAAATGGGTGCTGTGGAGATTTTGATTGTCTGGGAAAATTTGGACATTAACAGGTATGTGTTGAAGAACGGTGCCACTGGGGAGATCCTTATAAAGCACTTCACCAAGGACCAGGAAGCTGATCAGAATAGCTTCCGTGATGCAGCTACTAATGCCGAACTTGAGGTGCAGGAGAAAATGTCATTGCTAGAGTGGTTCGCCAATGAATACAAGCGTTTTGGTTGCACCCTAGAGTTTGTCACAAACAAATCGCAGGAGGGTTCGCAATTCTGCAGGGGTTTTGGTGGCATCGGGGTATCCTTCGCTATCAACTCGATATAAGGGCTTTGGATGAGCCATCTGATGATGAAGGCGTGTATGAAGATTCTGATTAGCAATCAAGAAATCAGTTCCTGGAGCTGATCCAGGGGCAGCAGCTTGGGCTGGCGGAACCATCTCTCTGCCCCATGGAGCTCCCACTTAAGCCAGTCAAGTATTCTGAATGCCAGTAAAGGTACGTCCATTGCTTTTATGATCTTTTTATACCATGTTTATTCTGCTCCATTTATATAGATCTCTAGCATTTTCATTATTAGGCCTTTTGACATTCTTTGGACATAAGCTGCTGCTGCCTTAGTCATGGACATACCTTTTGAAATTCTTTGTTAGTTTAAGTATTTTGTTGTTTATGGCCAGGTAAGTGGATGAAGTGAGTTATGTGGCAGGCCTCTTGCTGTCGGATTACTGAAAAGAACAAATCAATTCTGGCAATGATGTTTGGATTATAGACATGGACATACGGTGAATTTTATGTGGCAACCTTTGTTACTATTAATATTTAGAAAAGTCATAATTATATTGGTATGATAGACCGTCCAGACTGAGCAAGACTATTATGTGAGTTGTTTCATCTTCTCTTTTTTATTTCTTCTGCCTCAAGTGCTTAGCGCTTGTGATAACTATTAAGACCACCGATTTGGGTGGTTCAATGTGGTATTTTGTTGTATTTTGTTTCAATTGATGATGGTTGTTCATTAGCTTTGATTGTGGCGAGAGTCGAACTGCCTCTTGTTTTTGGTGAGCTTGCTTTTCTGCAGGTATTTTTATTCGAGTTAAACCATGGTTTTAGTTTTAGAAAATAGTCCTACATGTATTATAAATGATAAGTAGCATTGTAGCACCTGAAAATGAAAATGAGAGGAAAAATTGGATCATAGTGACTCGTAGTCTATTACTTCAAATTGATTATTGCAAAAGATTATTATTGTCTTTAAATACATGTAATTAATCAATATTCATGTATCTATTAATTCCACAGTTATATTCTTTAATTGAAATATCTAAAAACCCATTGCTTTCTCAGAGGTGGCAACAACTTCGAGCTTAGTTTGCCAAAGTAATATCATGACCAATGATACGATGCTCATATTGTGAGAAAAAATTGTCATAAGTTGTATGATATTTTTTATTATGTTAGACTCACCACACTCACATTCTCTGGTTTCAAGAATCAATTTTTACTTCATGAAGGAAAATAAGTTTTTCTCGTACAGCATCCTTCAATCTATCAGACTATCACACTTCCACCCAAATTTTGAAAGAATCGGAAACCGGAAACACTATAATACCAACGGTTCCACAACTAGTAATTGGAAGCAAAGAACTCCATCTTGCAACAAATTAAAACTCCAAAAGAAATCAAGTAAACAAATTATGTATATACATAAGTATATATACTCTATTGAAATGAAAGGAAAGAAGACATAGAACTGTGATCGAATAAGCGAAAAAGTGTGTTCCGAACTCAACTCATTAAGACTGATCAAACCAATGACTGACCAATTATGAAAAGATCTCATGGAAAACGCGAGTGTCAATAGACTTAAGGTCGTAGGCCCAAAAACTAAATTATTCTGAAAATATAAACAAATCTTTTCTCTTTCCTAAACTAGGTAAAGGTTTTTATTAGGTATTTTTTCAATCATTATCTTTATAAACATTTTACTAGTACTCGGTTTTTCAATCATTATCTTTATAAACAATTTACAATATTTTCTTTGTAAATTTACAATAATGAGTTAAGCAAAGAATTACATAGCGAGATATGTCAATGTAAATTTTCTATTGTTCGTTATTGTTTCAAATTCAATTCATTCTTTGCTTAACTCATTATTGTACCATTGAATGGTCATTCTTTGCTTTATGAAATGAAGTATCTCTGTTTAAACGACGATGTCAAAATTAAAATATTGTGTTGCATTTTAATAATATGGATCCCCGTGTAATATTCACCGTCCCCGTTTAACATCGGGAGTCTCGGTGAAAAACCTCGGTCTCGGTTTAAATAATAAACGTACACGTTTAACTTTCATTTTCTCGTCTAACATACGGTGACCATATTCAAGGTTACGAGTCTCCATGTAACTTTCGCTTCTCTGTTTAAATATCAACGCGTGACAATAAAACGGATTTTCTCCAGTGAACGAAGTTGCACAACATTAACCAAGCTGCAATTGAAACCACATAACTTCTAAACGAGTTAACAAGAAAATACGTATCGGTTTCCTTATTTTTATTTTATATTCAACTCGGTGTTGGCGGCGAGGTGGCGAGTTTCCAATGTAAATATACTATCGTTCGTTCAAGTTCAACGTCCGTATGTCTTTATACTTCGCATTCTTTGCTTGACTTGCAATTGTAACGACGGTTTGTTTATAAAATTAAGTACATACTTAAACGAATTTGTCGCTATTGAAACATTAGGTGTTTCTCATCGAAGCCTCCTGTTTCCATTTAAATATATGTGACCCGTTTGATACTAGAGTCTTCGTTTAACTTTCTTTGTCTCTGTTGACTATCCGATTCTCTATATAGTAGACATTATATCCATTCATCTCACGATTAACGACGATGTATGTGTTGTAATATTGAGTTACACTTTATAAATAACGTTATCCGCGTACTTTTCGAGTCTCCGTTTAACATTAGGTGTGTCGATGAAAATATTGTGTCTCTACTTAAGATTTACGAGTTGCAACCGAAATAAGTGAACTTTTAAATGAAGATAACAAGGTTGTATTTAACAAACATCATTAACAAAATAATACAAAACGAGGGTTCTTATTTTTCAAAATGAAAACAAAGCGGAGTAAAACTATCAGTCATCCCTTTTTGTCCCATTCATAGCTTAGAGCGGCTTTTCGACGTGGGCCCTTCGTTTTTTTATTCCTTTGAGTTTTGCGGTAGCAAATACTTCTTTTCTTTGCTAGCTCGTGGAGGAAGTCTTCGAAGAACCACTCCTAACTCGTCGTTCTTTGGAGTTATGTGCGAGAGAGGGAAGGCCCTCTGGAGTGCCGGGGGCAGCAGCGGTGGCGGTGGGTGACGCGGCGGAAGTAGCGGGGGACACATCGGTAGTCACGGCGGGCGACACGAGAGGGAGCGGCGGGGGAACACGGCGGGGACGGAGCGGCTCTATCCTTCCCACTAGACGGGGACAGAGCTGCTTTAACACCAACTCGGCGGCAAGGTTATGGGCCCGCTTGGAACTTGTCGCGAGGCTCGACCTGGAGAAGGAGGTACCACCAACCGACACCGTCGTCACAAAGAGGGGCTGTGGTTGGGGCCTTCCCTGACGGTGGAGTACTTCGGCGAGGCGGTCGCTTCTTCAGCGAGCTCACGAGGAGAGACTTATATATTTTTTTCGTTACGGATTTATCCGGATGTTTAACTCCGTCTCTGCGGCTTGTTTAAATAGAAATTTGAATCTTTGGTGTTTGAATTATCTTCTCAAATTCCACGATGAATTTAATGAAAGCAATTGCCATCGGTTATCGATGAGGGTGGTAACATTGATCGATGAGGTGACTTCGACGGTTCAAATTCAAATACCAAATTAAACGTGAGTAAGGAGTAATAAATTTGCACGGAGGGAATACTCCACTTAAATTTTCTTCTCGCCATTAATATAAATTCAATTCATTCTTTCCCAATGACATGGCCACATCATTATTGCGTACTGTGTTAGTCGAACGGTTGTAGTCTTCGTACTTGACGTAAATTGTTTAAATGTTCCCTTTGTATTGCGTAAATATCGGGGACTATGTTCCGAATGCCTGCCAACACTTCGGTTCAAACGAGACCGATCAATATTTAAGCGGGAAAACTACTTCTTAAGCGGTAGCTTCAAATAGAATTGTGCATTTAAACGGAGCGGGGAATAGTTAAACGGTACCGCAATACGTTACACGGGAGAACTCCATTTGTAAATAGTCATTTCATATAATTAAATATGGCTTGTGATAATTAAATAATAATTAACATACGGGAACTAGATAATGAAGCACTCCATGTTTAAAAACGGGGGCTCACTTGTAATGCGTACTCTGCGACGGTTTCATTGCAACATGTACTATTTAAACGGCTATGTTCTAATGAAACACTTGTCCGTATAAACGACTATGTTTCGATTTTCACATTACGTGAATAAGGTGAAATATGAACGAATCCCAAAATGAAGTCGTCTATGTTTAAATTACGGATACCCGACGGACGTCGCTCATCTAAGAGTAAAGTATGTTGCCTGCATAATGTTGTTCGTTTAACGGCTATATTTTTTAATACTTCGCATTCTTTGCGGTAATGTTCGATTGTAAACGTTTACGTTTCTATCATCCTATTTAAAATAAAGTACTCTCTGTTTTAAATATGATGTCGGGGTTTAAATATTTGCGTTATCATTTAGAAAATATGATTTCCGTTCGATTTTCAGTGTCATACGTTTAAATATATGTGCGTTGCCGTTTAACATCCAGCCCATATGTTTAAATATATGCGCCCGTGTTTAAATATCAAACATTTACACTGAAACAAATTTCTTTCCCTTCATAAATTATTCCTTCACAAAGCTGGTAGTCGGCGACGGTTTCATTACAGGATCTTCGATTGTGACCGGACGTGTGACAACGGCTGCAATGTAACTCGCGGACCTCAAACGCTTGCGGCTCGATCCTCCTTCGTCTAGGACGCCCAGGTTGCCTTCTCGTCTCAGGCGGCCGCAAACGCAGATTGCGATTTTCGTCCGTAGGCCGATCATTGTCAGGTATGGGGAATATGACTTCTTTATACGCCAGCTTTTAAGTGTCGACGGTGAAGTAACCGCTTATAAAACGATGGGCGTTGGTGTCCGTCTGCATTATTGCAGCGCAAGCGTGTTTGCACGGGATACCAAAACCTTGCCATCTACGACATTAGCAAATTGTAGTGGTAAGCTCTCGGAGTTCTTGACTTTGGTCAATCACTTCGTAACGATTATCGACACAGCGACCAACATGAAGACTTCGGCTATCCTCAACAAGCGCCTCAACCTTCGAATGTATGTCCGGGCATAAGTAGGTCTCCCATTTGTTCGCTTGCTCACGACGATTGCATAACATGCGCATCAACTTGAACTCTGTACAACGAAGATCAGAAATTTTAAAGAAATTTAAGTTGAGATATTGATACTTAAACAGAAATACATAGTATTAAACGGTATTTTAAAAAACTAAATGGTAATCCGGGAAAGTTAAACACGGAAAATGATATTGAAACACATAAAGGGTATTGTAAATACGGACAATGGTTTTTAAATGATAAATGAAAAGTTTAAATGTTAAATAGAATCAACATTCGAATACCTTATCGCGTCGACCATTTTCGTCACCGGTAAATGACGCGTTTCTTTGATCCATGCATTGAACGACTCTGCGACATTTGAATACATCTCTCCCCCGGCGTTCGCCTTTGAACGAGATAATTCGACCAATGTGACATATCCGATTTATGAATCAACCACTAATAGGCTTCGAGTGATGCGGCTGCGGTTCATTGATGGTGTCATCGAATTCTTTAGCGATCGATGCCACTCAATACGAAAGTATATAGACAAATACTCCTTCCTCAATGCCTTCCCAAGTTCGACATTGGCTTTCATAAAATTGGCCTCCAAGTGTCGAAGGCGACGCATGTAGGGATGAAGGGAAGACTCTAGCAATAGCGTTGACAAAGCTCTTTGACCTATCGACACGAATGTAATTATGTCTTCGTAATCTCCTTCGTCGTATAAAGCATCACCTAACTTGAAATGAACCACGCCCAATTGGCATTGGTCTCTTTGTCGACAATAGCGAAGGCCACGTGGAAGAAGCCATTGTTCCCATCTTTGCTGTGGCACCCAATAGAGTACCCCGATACTTTCCCGGGAGGTGGGTACCATCGAGAAATAGCGGCGGCCGGCATGCCCGCTTGAATCCCCAAAATGCACGTCGCTGAAAGAGAAGAACGCACGTTTAAAACGCTCACCGTCTCTATCCACAAATGCAATCTTTGTCGGGGTTCATCTCAACCACCTTATCGACGTACCAAAGCAACAAATCGTAGCTGGAGACATCACTGCCATCGAGGGTCACCGGGGCATGTTCTTTTCCCAACCAAACCTGCTTGTATGGAATGTGGACACCATGCTCCCCGCGGCATGTCCTTCGAATGTCGATTGCCTTATAAAAGGACCGGTCCTTGAGCTTACGAATCACTCGTGCGCTTACCCATTTTTTGGACGCTTTTCGTGTGTCGCCGAGCCGATTCCACCACTTGCAAGTGTGTGACGGGTCCATTGTCTTGATTACGAATGTATTTCTATTATATTCCTTTGATGCGCCATTCACAACCACTAGCAACGCATTCCACGGTGACCCGGTGTTTTTCGTTATTTACAAATTTGAAGTCGGAATTCCGTTTGATGGCAAAATTTGAAGTACGTCTACGAAATGTTCAACGCCTTGAAGACGTTGTCCGACATCCAACGACAACATTTCAGGTTGTTCGACGAGGAAGGTACACATGCGAGACCGTCGGGGGTCGCCATGAGGTGGAGCGAAGCGCTCTCGGATTCCGAATTCTTGCCAACAAACCAAATGAGAACAAGAAGAATAAGAAGAAGATGTAATTCGCCTTTTAAACTTTCTTTCACAAAAAACCGGCATGAAGGGGAAAAAACCCATAATTGTATGCATTAAGGGCGGATATGACATGATGTGATTGGGAGGGTTTTTTTCCCACCATTTCCAAAGGCAAAAAATGAAATTTCATAAGAAGGACACATTTGAAGTGACTGATAGGGGGTAGAAGGGAAGTAAATTATAACGGAGGGGTTATCCGGGGTGTGCAAAGTTGGAAGGAATTTTTAGGAAATTTTGAAATTCGCTAGAGGTGAACGGTAATTTTTTCTTTTTTATACTACAAGATATTATTTTTGTAAAAACAAACTCAGGTAAAAGTTATCAAAGACTAAAGCTTTAAATTTAGGGATCAAATTAAATTTGTTTAAGTTAATATAAAATTAGAAACACATGATATAATACACTCATGTGACTTTTATTTTATTTATTTATTTATTTTGATGGAGCATATAGGACAATTGCATGTCTATATGGTATATCTTATTTATTAATGTAGGCATAAAAAAAATATTCTTTTTTTTTTAATTTAAAAAATATAAAATAAAACAAAAACTGGAAGAATATACCAGTTTGATTTCACAAAAATCTACCAGCTTGTTTTCACACTTTTGAATTTTGTTTTATTTATAATTATCCATTCAAATTACCCTATTATACCCCTATTGCAAGTAGAATCCTTGTCAAAGGACTTTTAGAAAGATTCCAACTAGAACTAGAAAAATACATCTCCTGCCACTCTATGTATATAACTTGTCATTAGACTCGTCATTATATGTAATAGTTACTTAAATAATAGATATATTAAGATTTAATAATCAATTATGGAAGAAGAATATGCCGCTTTAATGGATGACATGCAGTATGCTCTAAAAGAGATTTGGGCGGTTCAACTTTTACAATAATCCCATCCATCAAATTAAAAAAAACAACCGAAGAAATAGTTGATATTTTTAGAAATGTTTTTAATTTTTGTGCTATCCCAGTGGTGATATATGGTCTCGGGAGAATCCAATACTATTATGTCATAAAATTTCAACTAGCTCTTGCTTTATTATTATTTATGTTCTTTGAAATTAAACTTGTCTGTATATATACCCTCTATCCCACGCTATTAAAATATATTGTTAAATATTGATTCTTTATAATAATAAAATAGAATTTTTGTTTTAATTCATTAACTAGCATTAATGATGTTAATGAATAAAATTAATTTAAATTTAACCCGTTTCACATTTTTTATTATATTTTTCATAATAATCCACTTAGTTGTTTGTTTTGACTAACATGCCACAATAAAGCCCATGCAATGCAACCTCCCTTTAAAATCACACAAAACTTTCTTATTTACAAAGAAAAACCTCTTGCAATCTCTCTATAAAAAAAAATGGAAAAGAGAACAGTTATTCGCTTTTCATTAAAAAGTATCTTAACTATTCTCACATGCGTTAAAATATCATGTCTTCTTTTCACAAAAATGCTTCCTAACAAGTAAATCTTAGCTAAATAAATATGTTTTGAATTCAGTTATGTTTAAAGTATACGAAATGGATTAAAAATATATAGACCAAAGCCCCAAAGGTTTGGGATTTCTCATTAACTGCATATAATCTTGCAATATGTGCCATTAAAAACTATTCTTTTTTCCTTTTTTAATACAAAGTGACTTGTTTATATGGATTTTTGAGAAGAATGAATAAAAAATTAATTAAGAAAAAACTATCTTGGTTGGATACCCGATATTTAACTAAAAAAAATCAGATAAATAAATAAAAATAAATAAAAATAAATAAAAATTTTAATCTTTGTTCGAGATTTTAAAAAAAATCGGATTAAAATTTTCCGGATCTTTGAGATAGTTAAGATTTTTTTGGAAGAAATTTTAACTTGTTTGCTTTCGGATTTTTCAAATGCTGTATATATGTGTTTCCCCTTTGTTTTTCTGTCATTGTTGTCACCTTTTACAAGTTTTGGCCATGATTTACTGTACCTTCTCTCCTTAGTTTTGCTCTCCGTATATGTTCTTGCTTTTTTTAAAGGGTGTTGTCTGTTTCATATGCATTATCAATGTTTATGATTTGAATGTTTATTTATTAAGGGCCTGTTTGGATACATAATAAATTTTTCCATAGGAAATTTATTCTATAGGATTCGAAGATGATTTCCATGGAATATCTTGGGGAAAAATTACTACGAACGGTGTTTGGATGCTTGGAGTTTTTGAAAAACTAGTCGTTAACTTAATGACAACGATAATAACAATTATTACGTAATTACTATTATAAATATAATAATAATAATTATTATATAATTAATATTAATATTATAATTATAATTTTAATTGTAATTATATTTTTAAATATTAATAACTTAATGACAATGATAATAACAATTATTACGCAATTACTATTATAAAATATAATAATAATAATAATTATATAATTAATATTAATATTATAATTGTAATTGTAATTGTAATTATATTTTTAAACATTAATAACTTAATGACAATGATAATAACAATTATTACGCAATTATATAAATATAATAATAATTATTATTATATAATTAATATTAATATTATAATTATAATTGTAATTGTAATTTTAACTATATTTTTAAACATTAATAACTTAATGACAACGATAATAACAATTATTACGTAATTACTATTATAAATATGATCATAATTATTATTATATAATTAATATTAATATTATAATTATAGTTATATTTTTAATTATATTTTTAAACATTAATAATTTAATGACAACAATAATAACAACTATTACGTAATTACTATTATAACTATAATAATAATAATTATTATATAAGTAATATTAATATTATAATTATAATTTTAATTATATTTTTAAACATTGATAACTTAATGTTAACGATCATAACAATTATTAGGTAATTACTATTATTATTATTATTATATAATTAATATTAATATGATCATTATAATTATAATTGTAATTATATTTATAAACATTAATAACTTAATGACAACCATAATAACAATTATTACGTAATTACTAATAATAATAATGATTTATTATTATATAATTACTATTAATATAATAATTATAATTATAATTATAATTGTAATTATATTTTCTAAATATTGACGAGTTTGGGAAGAGTAAGGAAAGAAAAAGAAAATTTAATGGTTAAGTGCCCAAAAAACATTGGAAAAAATATTTTGGTACGTACTTCTTTGAAAAATTCCTATGGAATCCATAGATTCCATAGTAATTTTTTTGTATTTGATATGTCCAAACACATATTATTACAAGTTCTTATGTAATGTTAAATTCCATAAGAATCAACTCCATTCCTATGAAATTTGAGAGTACCCAAAAAGGTCCTAAGTGTTTTAGAACCATTGTATTGGTAATGTCTTTCCCCCTTTTGTAAAATTGACTTGTTTATGGGCTTGTTTGGATGGGCTTTTAAAAAAAGTGTTTTTTTAAGTTTTGTGGAAGCACTTTTTAAATCAAAGTAAGTTAAGTGTTTTTCTCTAAAACGGCTTCTCGGAAGTGCCTTTTTAAGAAGCACCTTATGAGGCGGCTTCTCGGAAAAAAAGCCGAATTTTAGTTTTTCACGGGTTCGCTTCGCCCAAAAGCCCAAACAAACATGTTTTTTAAAACCCAGAAGTGCTTAACTTATAAAAAAGCACTTCTGGGCTTAAAAAAAGCCCATCCAAACACCCCCTATATACCTGTGATTTCACTTTAAAGGAAGCCTGTAGCTCCTTGGAGGAGATGCGGAGGCCAAACATGTTCCTGAGGACAAGAATAGTGACTCTAACGACAGTAAGGAGGATAGTGATGATGAGGCAGAGGATCATGATGATGAAGGCGGTGATGACGCGAGAAGAGGGACCCAACGGTGAGGGAGGTGAAGATGATTATCCGAGAAGCTAATGGAGAAAGTGGGAAGGATGACAATGATGATGAAGACGATGACCTCGGGGTTGGGAAGAGAGAAGCTTGGGTTGACAGGGACCTCCACGGGGTTGGAGGGCGCATAGTCAGACACACTCCAATAATAGAGGGTGGGGAGGCGCAACTTCACTGGCGGTGAAGAATGAGCATGGGTTAAGGAGTTATCTAAAAGGAGATAGGCCTTTAACATAGTGGGTTGGGGTCCGGTTTGGATCCGAACCGGTCCATAATGCCACATCAAGCAGTTAGCCGAGAAGCGTACGCCCGTTATTGGTTGGACCTAATTTGCCTTAAATCATGAACAAATTAGGGTCAAATTACAATAGGAGATTAAAGCGGCGGATTAAGGGTATTCTACCATCATAATTCCATAAATTTGGAGAGACTTTTGGTTAAGCTTCTCATATATATATATATATATATATATTAGTTAACACAGAGAAAAAAAAACAATGTCACATGTTATTAAGATATCACTTACTAATTCACACACACACACTCACATATATTCACACACACACATATACAGTGATAATTATTCATTTTAAGTTAAGTTAAAATAAATTATTTTCATTCTTAAATAAAATTTTTTTATTATTAGACATACAATTAATTTTAATAAATAAATTACAAATTTCTATATAAAATTAAGAATATAACTGATTTAATGAAAAAAGTTATACGTTTTTATATGAAAAATCAAAATATATCTTATATTTTAAGTGTATCATATGAATGCCATCCATTATAAAAAATATTTTACATAAGTAAAAAAGTATACAATTATTTTTAAATTAAAATTAAAGCATGAAAAATCGTTTAACATTGACATGAAATAAAATTAATGGAGATTTGACGAGTAATTTCACTAATTTTCGGGGTGGTGCGTAAAATCCTATCATTATAATAAACAAGGACTCGTTTATAAATAAAGTTTTGACGTGGTTGTTACGTAAAATTTGCTCTACTTTTTTGTTGGTTTAAACCCCTATTTAGTCCCTCTATTATGGGAAATCTACCCATTTAATCCCTCTATTATAATTTGTCATGTAGCCGTCGACGCTGACGTGGCGACATTAATTTTTGAAAAAGCAATTAAAAATTATGAGACGGCGGCGTGGACGAGGTTAATAGAGGTTTAAGCCGTAGCTAACGGGTCCGGGATCCGACCCGATAAGGAAACAAAGTCTTCTTCTCTTGAGAGCCATTCCTTCTCCGAGACCTTCAAACGGCTTCAAGGATACATAGGGTTCCCGGAGCTCCGGCCCGCTCTCATCTCAGCTCTAAGCATCATCATTGATGGCAACCTCTTTTCCCTTGAGAGCCATTCCTTCTCCGAGACCTTCAAACAGCTTCAAGGATACATAGGGTTCCTGGAGCTCCATCCCGCTCTCATCTTAGCTCTAAGCATCATCATCGATGGCAACCTCTTTTTCCCTTGAGAGCCATTCCTTCTCCGAGACCTTCAAACAGCTTCAAGGATACATGGGGTTCCCGGAGCTCCAGCCCCTCTCATCTCGGCTCTAAGCATCATCATCGATGGCAACCTCCCCAAGGTTCCCGGAGCTCCGGCCCCCTTTCATTTCAGCTCTAAGCATCATTATCGATGGCAATCTCTCCAAGGTTCCTAGAGCTACAGTCCTCGCCCAAGGTCCAATCCCCTCTCATCTCATTAATGACCAAGCTCAAGAATTGTTGATATATTTGTCCTGGTTATGGTGGTGATTCAGCAGAATGATTTTTTGTTTGATTGAAAAATACACAAACCTGGTTGTGCATGTTGAAATTTGTAGACAAATGTTCAATGGTTGTGGCTATATTTGTATTTTTGGAAAGATAATTTGCATTAATACAATTGTTAATTTGATCAAATAATAAAGCCATGATACTTTGATAGCACAAAACATACAAAAGTTATTGAATCTTATAAAGCATAAGACATATAATTGACATCGATGGCACAAAACATACAAAAAATTGTTTTCGGTCTTCATTGATGACATAAAACATACAAAAGTTGTTTTCAATCTTCATTGATGGCACAAACATACAAAAGTTGTTTTCAATCTTCATTGATCACATAATTAAGATTCGATATCCAAAAACATACAAAAGATAACCATATTGAATAGGTTTTTGTATATAATTAACCTATTCTAACATAAAACATCAATAATATGCTTGAGCATTTTTTCCGGCTTCTCTAGTTGCCTTTAGGAAGCTTCGGACTTAACAACATCTTTTCCGGCTACTTTCGGTAAGGTTCGGGATTTTATACCTCTTCACAAGTTGCTCTTAGCAAGCTTCATGATCTTCTCTAACTGATGCATTTGTTGTACTATGTTGTGTTAAGATTTACGGGGCTTCACCGATTCTTTGGCCCGGGCTATCGGACATCTGCAGCATGTTTCGTCTGTTCTCCATAGCAGGCCTATTCCTTCTTATTTGGACATGAAACCACAACCCAAAACAATGTCAACCATAAGTTTATAGCTACATACACATACAAGCAATCATTAGAATTATGTACATATATATATACCATCAATTCTTCTACGGTAACGAAAAGAAGAGAACATTTGGTTTTCTCTTCCAACTGTGACTCCACCAGTGTGAGCACCCTACTGAGAAGACAAAGTTCAACACACCATTCAATATGATTTGTGTTGAGTTATTAGAAAGAACAAAAAATTAAAATTAATTTTTCCTACTTACCCTTAAAACCCTTCTTGGCGGCTTCCTCTTATACTTTCTGTTGAACTTTTACGTTGGCAAGTTTGTTACGATGGACCACTAACAACAAGGCAGTAACTGAAGTTGAAACATTGAGGGGATTTTCACGGGTAACCTAGAAATTTACAAAACAAAAATTAAAACATGTGCCGGCGACCTTTGGAAAAACATAATAAGAAGACTTACGGGTGCCTTGGATCCCTGTAGACAACTCCTCTTGTTATGCCCATCCTTCTTGCATAGTTTGCATTTGAAAATCCTGCATGTCCTGGACAATCTTGTGTTGCTATTTTGTTTAGTTTCAAGTGGCTCCCTTCTCCTTTTTTTGTTGGTCTTCCGGGCATTCTCTTACCAATAGGAGGAAGTAAGGGTCTGCTTCACTTGTTGGCCGGAATGCCTTGCCTTAAACTGGGTTCACAACAAGGCTGGTAGGCCCTCAAGTAGCAATCTTTTTGTATCACTCAGAGACATAGTCCATTGTGTCTGCACCATTGAAGGCAATGCCAGCCAGTGCATGTTGGCATGGTATTCCTGGCTTGTCCACTTCCCACATGTGCAATTTTGATCTGATAGGATGACTACATATGCCTCCCTTACATGCAATTCTCGGTTGTCCCAGTACACCTTGTGACTTGAAGCCCCATTCCACTCTACATGCCACTTTCTACTATTTTTCCTTTCCTTTTCAATTTTAGATACTATATTTGGCCCGTAGTGACATGCCCATTTTCTTACATAATCCCTTTTAACAACTATCCTTGTCATAACAAATTGTCTAATGTCTTCTAACATAGTAATAATGGGTTTACTCATAGCCTCTAGAACAACCCCATTAAATGTTTCACCCATGTTGTTATCTATAACATCACATTTAACAATATCATTAAAGTAAGCTTGACACCAACATGTAATTGGCCATTTATCTTGTAATTCTTCCACATCAGTTTCTCCTCCATCTAACCTAACCATAACTTCAAGTTGCCTTTTCATTTCTTTTTGGTTGGTGGACCTTGCCACTCTCCAAAATTGGTATTGTAGCTCCTTCCCATGATACTTTTTACCCCACCTTGCATAAATGTGTCTTGCACACATCCTGTATTCAATGAGGGGTAGAAGCTCATTATTGCATGTATTAATCCCTGCAAGAAAAAAGGTCATATCTCCAAAATAAAATGCAATATACGTATGGACAAATTAGCAGTCACAAACCCTTCGCATGTCACTTACAATTGCCCACCCTAGACCATCTCCAATGCACAAATCGGACTTCGGATGTTCAATAAACCATGTCCAGGACTTTGTTGACTCATTACGCACAACTACCCATGATATTGGGAACATTTGGTTGTTCCCATCCCTTGCAACAACCACCAACAACTACCCCTTCAATAGGCCCTTCAAAAAACATCCATCAAGCCCTATAAGTCTCCTACATCCTCCTAAAAACCCTTCCCTTGGAGCTGATAGACATATGTATATCTTTTGCAAAGTAGACATCACATTAGGGCTTTTCCTTTCAGAAATTACTTCTCTGAGAACTCCCGGGGATTTGTTTCCTTTAACTCCAATGCATAGTTGTTTAACACTTTGAATTCTTACGTAAGTTTGTTCTTCAACTTTCTTCACGACTAAAGCCTTGGCATTCCTACAAACCTTGCTTGTGATGAAAACACCCAATTCCTTCCTCACCATTGCCCTCAAATGCCTTGGTCGATAAATGGCATGGAAGTTATTAAATCTCCAAATTTTCTAGCAATGACGGGGGTTCTAACTCTTACGCTCTTAGTGTGCCCAAGCAAGCAAGAGTGCTATGATATGTATGTTTTCATTGTAAACATTTTCCAAGCATTGCACCAAGAGCAAAGAATCAACCATTTGCAACCTTGTGCAGAACAAACAACTCTAACCCTCTTTGCATCATTTTTCATGTACTTGAACTCAAACATTTTCTAGTTGAGTATTCAACTAACTACTTCTTAAATGACTTCAGATCTTTAAATCTTAAATCCAAATAAAAATCCTTCAAACCTATGCTAGGGTCATAGGTTTTCCTACTAGAAATGTGCCTTGTTGCATCATCAGCATCTGACCCCTCGCTTGTCTCAACATAGCTCCCAGGATCTGATAAAGAAATATACCCACTTTCATACCCTGTAACTTTCCCAGTATCACTATCAGCCACCAACTTATTTTTTGCATGCATGTAGCTAGTCTAATTGGTTTCTCCCCCATCTCCACCTACATCTCCATCCTGTTCTTCATTAGTGTCTTCATCTTCATCTCCATCTTCCTTGCTAGCATCATCTATCAAGGAAACCTTAAGTTGGACAAATTCTTTAATTTTGGCCCTAGCCTCCTCCCTCTCTGCATCAACATCAGAATTGTCATCTAAAAATGGCACATCAACCACCCTCTCCTTATCATCATTTATCTATCTCACTCCCATTGCTATTACTCTTTGTGCTCATCATCAACAACAATACTATCCTTGTTTTGCATTTCATTTGATCTATTACAACCCTGTAATAATCCTTACAGTAAACTTGCTCCCATGATCAACACCTACAAACTCCACAAAAACATATCTTTGTCCTTTTTTCCCTAATTGTTGAGTTAACCCCATCACCCCATTATCATCGGAGATACTATTCTTTGTCCCATTGTCATCTATGTAAAAGATTTCCAAAGTTTTTTTAATGTCATATCCCAATTCTTTGAGATCTCCTAGCAAATCCCAATAGCAAAGTTTATCTAAGTCCCTTTGCAAATTCATCCATCTCCCCATTGATATACTTAGGTCCTCCTTCTATTACCAATAAACCTCCATGATGGTATTTGACAACATACTCATAACATTTATCCATATTCGATGAATAACCATAACAATTAATTCCAAACTAATAACACACACATAAAGATATTAATTAAGCCCTTCAATTACATAAGAAGCATATAAACTAAGTAACAAACCAAGTTATAAAATTTAAACGGAATCGGAAGCTTTCTACTACACTAGTTGCACATAAATCCAAACCAAGTAAGAATTCAATTAACAACCTTCTTAAATAACTAATCGGGTATAGAGTGGGTCGGAATACAATTAACTAGTTACACTTGTAGTGTAATATTAATTAACTAATTTAGTATAGAATATTGCACATGATGGTCATTTGCATCTTTAGTATATCTCGTGTGGGCCTACCAATCTAAAAAAAAGCGCAACCAAATGGCAGGAAGAACATGTGAAAAGAACATGTCAAACTAAATGCGGCTTTAAAAAAGTAGTGGTCCTCAACGTATCAACAATCAAATTAACATAAATTGAAGATCGTACATCTGTCTTTATCTAAGTTATGGCATAAAAAATCCACCTTTTGGTAATGGTCCACCGAAGCGTTGGCGCACTTCTTGAGATCAATCGAGTCATTGGGAGCCTTTGGAACACCTAGCGACGAGAGATGGCGGGTCCTAACGGAGGCGGTGAAGCAATTGGAGAGCTTGGCCGGCAAGATTCTCTTGCGATTGTGGATAGATTGACGGTGGATAGGGAGCGAGGATGATTTCGCGAGATTGGGGAATCAAGATAAGACGGCTATCGGGGGAGGAATAAGAAGAACTAGGGCAACAAGCCTTTTTAGCTAATGGGTCCGGATCCAAAATTGGATCCGGACTCGTTAGCTACGGGTTAAACCTCTATTAACCTCGTCCACGTCGGCGTCTCGGAATTTTTTAATTGATTTTTCAAAAATTAATATCGCCCCATCGGCATGTCGGACGGCCAAATGGACGGCGTTTTTGAGAAAGACCTACATTGCCCAAATGTCAAAACAGAGGGGCTTTATGGGACAAATTATAATAGAGGGACTAAATGGGCATGTTGCCCATAATAGAGGACTAATAGGGGTTTAAACCTTTTTTCGTTTGCATAATTACGAAGACCAGGCTCTCCCAGCGTTGCTTTCTCTGGCGCCGGCGCACGGCGTCACTGGCGGCCACCGAGAACGGAGACGAAACGCCTGCCTTTAGAGCCTTAGGTTCTCTCTTCAAGACCAGTGATTACTACTATCTATGGTGAGCTCTCCCACTTCACTCTTTTTCGTCGTTGCTAAAACCCTAATAACGGCGCTTGGGTCTTTCCTTCTACTCTGAACTTCATTCTTTTTGCGTTTTCCTTTTTGTGGCCAATCTTGCGGGGATGATGCTGTTGTTGACTTAAGTGTTAGTTGTGAAGGATTTGCGGATCAGTACAAAGTAAGTCTCTTTTTATTTAATTTTTGTGGAATTCGATGTTTAGATTTTAGGTCATGGTGCTTTAGATGGAGGGAAAATTTTGATTTACAGCTTTCAATGGGTTTTTTATGTCCATATTGTAATATTTATGTATTTTTTATGGTGAAATGTTAGAGGAATTGACGATTAATATACTTGATAGGAGGTATCAATAATAGGAAAGAAAAGAACAAAATTTTGGAAAATTTTGGTTGGCCAAGAAACGTAAGTATTTTTTAGGAGTTTTTGCTGAACTGATGAATTATCATCTAAGAGTAAAAATTATTATTAAATAAATGAACAGACCAAACTAAATGTGTTTTTTGATTTTAGCTATTCTTCGCGGTGCCCTACAGTATTTTATTTTTTAATTGTATTAACTTTGTTATTTTTATGGTTCTAAATAGCTGATTGCATGTATAGTAGTCCTTCTTGTTCTTAACACCTAAGAAAACTCTAAGGCATTCTACTGTGCCAAGGGATTCAAGATAAGCAGTAAGACCTTTTTTCTCATCATTTGGTCCTTTCAAAATATGCTCAGGAACTTGTAACTCAAAAAATATCTCTGAGAATTGAGCTTTTTTTATTATGGATAAAACAAATGACATTGTGCATCCCAAATAATTGGAAATGGTAATTTAAAACTCCTACAATACTTACTCAAAAGATATTGTTAGTGAAGTTTACTAACCTTATCCAAATGAGCTTCTAAAATCATAAGTTGTACTGACAAAAACTTGTTCACTGTCTAAGTCGCAAAATTTTATGGAGGTATCCCTTTTAAATTGGGATCTATTAACTTAAAACCAGTGCTCTCACCATTTGTTGTCAGTATTTTTATAAGGACCCATACCCAAACATTGTATCCCAGTTTTTATTTTCCTTCATCTCATTGGATGGACTCATGGTTATTTTCCTTTGGGCGACTAGTTATCCTGATGGTATATACTATTATTCCTCTTATAACTTGATGATTGGACATGCTTTTTTTGCAAATGACTTGAGTTGGTGGATTATAGCATATCATATTTGTCATGACTTTGTTGGTATTGCATATATGTTTGCAGGCAAACTGGTTACGTATATGTTGTTACTTTTAAATGTGCTTTAGTAGATATACCCTTGCAAAGTCCATATAATTGCACATATACCCCATAAATCTGGTGTATATTGCCTACCCTTTGTAAAATGCTATATAATTTTAATGCTCATAAATCCCATTCATTTATAATGATTTTTTGGTTAGTGATGGAAAACATCATATTAGATGTCTTCTTTGAAAGTTGATGAACCAAATGTATCTTTTGAAGAGTTTTATGCGCAATTTGGATGTCCTTATTTTTTAAGCGGTTATTTCATGATTTCTAGAGTTTCTAGACACACGTGTTTTTTAAGTGCTTAAACTAGTAAGCTTAAGCAATTGCTTTGGATGAATTATTACTTGAGCACTTTTGTTGTTATGTTACCTGTTTGGATGTATGCATGTGGAAGTATCTATAAAGTGGTAAATTACCTCTAGACCAAATCAACTAATATTCAAAATAACCAAATCCTGTTCAAACTCAATCAAGAGAAGTAGACTTTGAGTTTCAATAGGATTTGGTTATCTTCAACATTTCTAACAATAACTTGTTTAAAGATTTTTGAAATAGAAAAGAGAAATAGATTTTTATTCCATTGAAGGGACTCTCTTTATATTGTATCTTATCTTAAGGGTAATTGTATGACATCTCAATGAAGCAAGCTTCAAATTTGTAGAAAAATAGTAGAGAACTAGATTCCGACAAGGCTTTAGATAGAAATGACTAGCTTTCAAAAGTCTGAGGAAGCTTGAAGGAGACTGCTGGTGGTGAGACTTAAAGAGAAGATTGGGAGCCTCTGAACAAATTGACAAAGAAAGTGATAAGTTAGGATACAGTAACTATATGTATGGATTTTGGGGTTTGTTTGTTTGGGGGGAAGTGCGGAAGTCTTTTTCTCCAAGAGCATTTTTTCACAGTTTTAATCCAAGTGTTTTTGCCTACCATTATTAGTGTTTAGTGTTTCTTAGAGAAACACCAATCTCATACTTTTAGAAAAAGCATCCTCTTTTGTTGTACTGTTTC
The DNA here is from genome assembly GCA_902712375.1 of Dioscorea dumetorum. Classification (NCBI taxonomy): domain Eukaryota; kingdom Viridiplantae; phylum Streptophyta; class Magnoliopsida; order Dioscoreales; family Dioscoreaceae; genus Dioscorea; species Dioscorea dumetorum. Next base: position 24,747 of record CACTHL010000465.1, read on the forward strand.
TTTTTTTCTAGGAAGCCAATTCTAACATGCTTTTTTATCTCAAGAAGCATGTCATAAGTGAAATGCTTATTTAAGTAAAAGATGAACCCAAATGGGCTCTATACCTTTCCTGACTTTTCTATACACCATTTCCTATTTGCAAGAGTTCTGTACAGCAAGTTGGTGTAAATATTCTGAAACAACAATGTTTTAAATCTTTTTCATGATAACATTTACATTTAAAATTTGAGAATTCAGGATTTATTCTTGAAGGGCCTAAAAAATGAACTCTAAACTTAATTTTTGCTTGCTTCTATTATCTCTACAATATCAGGTTTTCTTTCTTGCTATTAATTGTGGTTTAAATTATTGCAGAACTATTGTATCAATTTGGATGCCAAGTCACAAATTAGAGCTCTCACAAATGGTTAGGTTTTCTTCTTTATTATTATATCTCATTTTCATGCTTAAGTAGGATCTCTGCTATGTTCCGTTTTGGTTGTTCTGGTGGTTTGGTACAATTTAAACGCTGGCATGTTATTTACTTGATTTGTTTTTAAATTTTTTTTAATGTTATCATCTTTTGTTCATAATATTTCATAAGGTTTTCCTGTTAATTGGCTAAAATGCAGCAGCAGTGTCACTATATGCTATTAGCCCTCCTTTCACTTGCAGAGTATGCTTCCTCTGAAGATTTGGAATTAGCTCAAGAGGGAAGCTTTAGGTTTCCCCTTAGCCTTCAGGATGGCAAAAGAGGCAAGTGGTTGCTGTATAATTTGGCCTTATTGCTTTTTGTCAAAATAACTTTCAAGTCTATGAGATTTTTCTGCCACTGATCTCTATTAATTCGTGGTTTTCATTGTTGCAAAATTTCATTTTATTCAGAAGAGGAACTTAACTACTAGAAGGAAAAGACATGGAGCACAGCATACAGTAAATCTATCTCTGCTTCTAATGGCATTGAGAACAAAGTAGCTGAAGCTTTTGGGATGTATGAATCAAGAGAGGTGGCTTTAGCAAGAGTTTTCCATGATAGAACAAGCAGCAATGAATGTGACTTGCTTAATGAAGGTGCAAATGAGGCCATTTGTGTTGGATTTGATGTCAGACATGCTGGAGAAGTTGTCTACTCTGATAGGGAGTCGTCAAGTGTGAACCATATAGTCCCTAATAAATTTGAAAAGCAGCGCGTTTTTTTATGTCACTGATATGAGAGTGAACAATATAGATAAAGAACTTACAATGGATGGCGTAGAGTTAGGGAATAATGCAGAAACTTTGGAGGCCCATTTAAGTGTTGGTTATGATGATTGTCCTGAAATGATACTTGAAGATACTTGTGTTAGGGCTTCATCTTGAGAGGGAATCCTCGACAAAGGAAATGAGAATGGATGTTCTGAGGTCTCCCTGTATATCCTACGATGGAACTTGTGTGGAAACGGATTGTGTTGACACCAAATATTCAAAGCCCTTTCATATTTCTCCTTCTTGTGATTTGGTTGAGTACAGGGATCAAGAATGTCCTGATAACTCAGTTTGCTTTGAATTTGGTGACTTGAAGGTAGCTTGTGATACTTTCTACATGAAATACTACTTCTACAATTGTCAAATGCAGGAATCACCGTGGTCTCCTCCTGAGGCTTGGAGTTCACTTTCAGCTTCGGAAGCACATCTGGTTCGAATGATATGACGGTTCGTGCAGCTGAAGATGATAGTAACCTTGGTTGTGCCTGTGATACGCTCTGTTACCATGATACATCTGAGAAATTGCAGGAAAGCATATGTGATACCGAAGAATTAGGTCATTCTTCAGCAGAAGTTCTATTTGGTTTAAATGGAACTTCTCTAACTTCAGGCTTCAGAGGTAATCAAGTTACTGCAATCTCTGAAACAAATTTAGATAGACTTATTAAGAAAATTTGTAAAAAGCAAGTTCCTTTCTATTTTTCAAGTGCTAATTGTTCCGCTAAAGGTTGTAACTTTATTCCATTCAATTTCTTTTACGTTCTTGTTTGATAATAGCTTTTGTATGCTATGCCTGTTTAGGTTTTATGGTAACGAGTAGATATAGTTTTAAAATCACCCCCTTGGATTCTCGTGAAGTGCATCATGCAGGTGAGATCTAGGTTTCGTTTACTTTATTCGTTTTTGTGGATTTTGCTTTTGTTTCTTTTGGATGGATTCTGATTTTTGTGCTTGTTTTTGTTTTATTTGCATCTTTAGAAAGTTTCGACCTTTGTAGTTTTGTTTCATTGCTGAAATTCATTTGGGTGTTTACTTCTTTGGCTGTTTATTTTGTCGCGATTAATAAATGTTTTCTTTGTGGTCTTTATTTGATTCCTGTCATCCTAAGCTGTGACATTTTGAAATTTGAGAAAGAATATGATAATTGTATTCTAATTTGTCGGAAGTATCGGATATGATTCAAAGGCTACTTTTCAATGCATTATATTACTTGTTGCATTATGTCTGTATGAATTAACTGTTGAGTTTCCTAATTTGAAAAAAGTTTTATTTTCTTTAAATAAATGTGGACAAGCTAGGAACCCTCTGAACTATTTTGTTAGAAGGGAGTCAAACTCTCTACCTTCCACTTGTTGGGCAGATGAGTAACCACTTTTCTATTGTAGGGGTGGTGCAATGGGAAAAGTTGATCATAGGATGGTTATCAGTTTCTTTTTATTTCCTTCACAGAGTAACATTTTCTCAGGCTGTCTATTACGGAATACAACATTATGATAAACTTACATCTTATTTTAAATTTTATTTTCGTGTTTTTTTTTAATTATATTATAAGTTCATTTTTTGGTTTTGGGACAAAAAAAAATCTAAGATGCTCACTATCAGCATAGCATAAACGGGTTAATATAAAATTAAAACTGAAGCTAATTTATTCATGTAAATTATCCCTAGACATCTTAATAGAATAAACTAATAGTTGAACTTAGTGTACATATTGTATTTTGATACATGTTTATTTTGTGTGATCTATTTGTTATTCTTTGCTCGGAGCCTCTTGATTGAGAATAACTAGGCTTGCCGGAGCTTATGGCAAAATCTTCTACTGATTATTAGCAACAATGATCTCTGACGTTAAAGCACTCCATTGCCGCATGGAGTGTGATATTGTTTGGTGGAAATATTTGTTCCTTTTCATTTATGAATTTTGTTTGGAAGGTTAGTTTTTGTTTCAACCCTCTAGAGAAATATATTCTTCTTTATTTTCAAAATTTTTGAAAAGGAGGGTTGCTGTCTGAGCCCTCTAAGAAATTTAGTTATGATTCAGGCATGCAAAAAAGGGTTTACAAGAGATTTTTTTTTTTTTTTTTTTTGTATCCTGTTTTGCTTTTTCCACGGATCCGGTTCTAACTTAACTTTTGTATGGCTATTAGCTAGGCGTTGCTCTTGAGCTTAAATGGTATCCAAGTGGGTTAACTTTTTTGAGAGAAATTTTGTAATTCAAACATTTTACAAGGGCCCTATATGCAAAATAATTGTAGTGGAATTATTTGTTTTATAAGTTTTATTTTAAATTAAAAATGGCTGCATGTAAAACAAATAGTGGAACAACCATCTACACATTGATGGCTATGAGAAATTCAAATATATGTGTACATGATGTGTAAAAATTAAATGGGAATAGGAATAGGAATAGGCCCTAAAACGAATCCTATTATTAGGATTAGGTTTTTTTTTTTATTTTTGTTTTATAACCTAACATGTTTTACTTTTATTGCAACCAGAATTCTTACTGAAATCAAATTCATTTTAATAATTCTGACTAGAACTAGGAAAGCAAACTCTCACGCCACACTATATATACACACGCTATATGTTCATCCTCATACACAATAATATTTTGATAATAGCTAGAATAAAACTTGGTAATCAATCATGGAAGAAAACCATGAGTACACTGTTTTAATGGAAGGTATTCAATATGCTCTAGACCAGGTTAGGGGGTTTCAATTTTTTATAGTCGTCTCGTCAATCAAATTCAAGAAAAACCAGGATGAAATACCCGATATTTTCAGAAATGTTACAGGTTCTTGTCTTATCCCTATGGTGATATATAGACTAGGTAGAATTCAATATAGTTACGCTTCTAGATTCCAACTAGCTCTGGCTTTACTACTCCGAGAAGTTCCAGGGTTAGAGATACGTCAAGAGATTATAGTTTGTTGTGATGATCTCACTTTGAATCAAGTTGAAGAAAGAGCTCTTAAAGCCCATGGATGCAAAATTATCCGTATGTCTGGTGGTCGTTTTAGATGGATAGTTGATGAACTCACTTTGTTTTTTTTACCATCCACTAGGCCTGAAGTTGTAGGAGATTTATTACAAATGAATTGGTGCTCATCACAACTTGAGAAGATGATAATCTTGGGAGAGAGCTTGACTTCTATGGCTTGTGATTTGAATGAGATAATATCCACACGCGACAATGAAGAAAGGCCCCCCAAACATGACTAGTAAGAAATTAACCTATGTGAGTGATAGATTGAGATACATGTGGGCGATAAGAAAATATACATGGGAGTTTGAGATAAATGATGAATCCTCATCGATTGATGAATCCCAAGACTATAATCCTGAACAAATATTTCAAAATATGTGTTGGCATGGATTCGATTTTGATGGAACTGATATTATTGAAAAAGACATGAACAATTTTTTAGCAAGTAAGTTTATATGGTTTTTAATTCTCTTATGTGTACTATATGATTTCTTATAATTTTTATTAATTAATTTATTAATTTTATTATTTTTGTTTGAAGCCACGGATTTTTGTTTCAAGTGGGTGGATGATGAGATAAGGTAAGAACAAGTTGCACTAATTAATACGTTTAAATTATTATTATTATTATTATTATTATTATTTGAATCCTTTCATATACATACTTCCAAAGATAAATATTTGCCATTTACCTGCTTATCAAATATTAATTAAATAACAACGCCAACATCAATGAATATTTTTCCTCATATTTTCACCGGAAATCCCCCGTCAAATGTTAATATAACAAAAACATTAACACTGCAAGAGGGTTACTTAAAAGCAATAATTACTGAATTATATACTTAGGCGTTACTGTTCAAAAATAATATATAATATATATAGAATTATAGTGTATGATATTTTTTTTTCTTATTTTCTTCTTATCATATGATGGCTTTTTCATCACCTTCGCCCTTTCTCCTCATTTCTTTTGGATTAACAAGCTTTGGAGCATGGTTAAGGTAGTTTGATGCAGATTAAAGAAATTAACTACATTATTAAAAAAAGTAATCGGAACTAAAAACACTCCAAATTTGAATGAAAACTTTCACGACTTTTTTATTTGCTGAGGATTGGTTTTATTTACCTCCTATATTTTTAATTAATTTGTTAATGTACATTTTATTTTATTTTTCTACAGATGAGACATCAAAATTTTTAATATTACAAGTTTTTTTATTTTTTTTCATATTTTGTATAATTAGCTTAATGATGTGCATTTATTATATTCATATTTTTTTTTTTTGGATAATTTTTTAAAGCATTTTATCTATTTGTTACTAGTTATCCTTATCGCATGGATGAAGATGACTTTGAAGAATTGCCAAGGCTTCAATACGAGATGGAGATTACTATAATGGAATTGAGACAATCAGAACATTATTATAAATTTCGAGATCAATTATACAATAACCCATTATTAAAAAACGAAATATCGTGTCGCCTGGCTTCAGTTGACCAAGTACAAATGGTGATATATGGATTGGGCACTTTAGAGTACTATTTTGACTCCCACTATCAACTTGCATTGGCCTTATTATTGAAAGAAGAAATAGATATGTTAAGAATTGGGGAGATACAAGTGTTTGACCCAGTGATAACTCCAGTGGATGCTGCTCTCATTCGGTCATTTGGATGCACAGTACTTTCTGTTAATGAATATGCTCGCCGACGAGTGGAGAAGCCAATATTGTTTTTTTTGCCGTTTGCACCATATGAACTGGTGGCTAATATATTAGAAACAAATTGGTCACCTTCCAATTTGAAGAATATAATAATTTTGGGGGTATCTATGCATGAATTTGATGAGCAATGTGACCAACCAGATTATGGTATATTTACGCAAACTGAAATAGGGAGGTTGATGGAAAAGGATCGGTGCAGATATATGAGTACAATCAAAAACTGGAGTGTTGATTTCACTGTTGATAAAGAAGATATCCAAAGGCCACTGAATCCATTTTCTTGGGTATTCTTTAACCTTCCACCAGACTTTGATATGAATTCAATTTTACCAAGTAATTCTCTCCCCCTCTCTCTTTATATATAATATACACCCACATATATATCTTTTTAAATCTAATTATTTACTTAATTTTGTCTAAATGCCAGGCTTCCCAACCCTTTCTAAAATTCAAGTTGATCATGAGAATGCAGTACCTGATGATGACGACGTCAGGTAGTATATTATATTTATAAATATTTAAATTAGATTACATATTCCTTTCTGCAATAATTAATTGTTACTATAAAATATATGACTAACTAACTCATGATAATAATAATTGTGGTATAATGACAGTGAACTACGAAGCCGCATGGAACGTGCCTACTTGGGAAAATTCAAACTAGATAATAAACGAAAAAATAGTTTCTTTTCGTTTCACGACGACTTGCGCAACTTAAGCAAATATTGTAAAACATGGATCAGATCTCAACCCGATTGGATTAAGCTCAACTTTGACGGATATTGTGGTAGTGAACTCTATGGTTTTGGTGGTTTTTTTAGCAACGATGAAGGAAAGGTGTTGCTTTCATATGCCGGACCTATGAGCAACACTAATGCTGACTTTGATAATGGCAAAGACCAAATAGCAGCTCAAGTGGAAGGAATGAGAGAAGGTGTTCGATGCTTCAAACAATTAATGTCTGATTATTGTCAAATTAATGCTAATTTGATCATCGAGAGTAGTGCGCTTAGTGTGATTAGGTGGGCTAACAAATTATTGCCACCACCTCATAAATTTCTAGAGATTTTTGAAGAGATGTGTGCAATGTTAAAAGAGAATAATTGTGTTGTGCAGTATGTTTATGAGGAAGCAAACATTAGAGCCACTGAGTTGGCTAAATTAGGTATGGCACTTCCACAATTTAGTTCATGGTGAAAATAAATCTTATTATTGTGATAAAATAAATATTATTCATTTCTTATTACGCATTTTCATTCTTCTTGGTCTTGCTACTTCCATGTAAAGTTTCCATACTTATTTAAATCTTTTTTTTTTATATGGTGCTCTCACTCTAATTTCTCTCTTCTATTTGAATTTAATTTAGTTTATTCATAATTGGTTTTAGAATGAAACGCAAGAACGAAGCTACCAACTAAGGGTGATATATTCGATGAGTTTGAATGATCATTCCCCACATTATTGAAACTAATTGTTATATATTCTGCAAGTTCACAGAGCAATGCAAAAAAGGGTGGCTCTTCCAGTACAGATGAGTGTGAACAATGATCCTCCTGAAGGAATACTTTGTAGCATGGAAAAATCTATGATGAGATCCAGGCACTCTAAACTCAAAGCGACTACTATATTTTTACAAGCTTGGCTACAAGTGGCATATTACAAGTTTCACAAAATATGTAAACACCAAATGAAAGAGAAACCCCAAATAACTCATACAACGTTTAATTTGAAAGTATTCATCATATTAATTCCTTCATTCAGTGTTTATTTAATTTGAAATCAATCTTACTAGAATGAGTTCCAACTTATCTGCACACTGTTTTTCCATGCAAGCTCAACTAATTTGTTTCACAAAAGAATTTTAATCCAAGCAATCAGACTATTTCTTGTGGATGCATTAAATTCCAATTGAAAATGGTTTTGTATTTAAGCACTGGTTTGTGTATAAGATGATATAAAGATCTGTAATCAGGCTGTTACCAGTTCTAGGATGTACTCCTGTTTAGTTCAGTCATGGACGCCGAGTTCTAACTTACATTTTTAGATAAGCGTGCGTAGGTAGATCAGCCAATTTATTCTCCAAGAAAAGCCACCCTAAGGTCTTCCAATTGTTCTAAAGCCCCCTAACCATATTCCTCAGGCAGGGTTAAACCATACCAACCCAAGATTGTCCATGAACATGCCTAAGTACTGAGATTGTTGTCTGCATTACCTTTACATGCATTTACTAACTTTTCAGAAAATGAAAAACATACATGATGCCTCCCAAGAAGTTCCACAGAATCATGCAACTATGTTTTTAACTAGGAGGAAGCTCACCCATTCTAAAACCGTGCAACCAAGACTACATATATCAGCTGCAGGTCCATATGCTCTTTTAGGATTAACCACCTGAAAGTGAACAATTCACAGTTAAAATGGTTTCAGATTTATATATAAACTGTGTTCCAGAAACAATAAAAACTGAAAAACATAAGCTCATGTGAAGGATTATCTACGTTAACAGACGGTAAAAAAAAAATGCTTGCCATCAAAAGTGCTCAAACGATTGAGAGAGTTCGAAACAACACTTTTGGTCATGAAACTAACCACAGGGTCCGATACGATGAACCTTAACTGATTGTCAAACATATGCAAACTATTTTACAACTCATAGCTTGTCTTTTTCTTTTGTATTGGACTAATAGACCACTATTATCTTTTTGTAAAAATCACCAGCATATAGAAGATTCCTCATGTGATTTGTTGTCTTCCTCATATGAGAGATACAGGTGAAGAAACTTGATGTATCCCTGCCAAAGCTATGCAGATAAATTGAGAAAAAATAAGGCAGGAAACGAATGCATGGACATGAAACATGAAACTTTGGGGCCAGTTCAACACAGCAAGAAATGATAAGGGATAATATAATACTTGAGGAAGTCAGACTTGCAGTCTTTATGGGCAAGACAAAAGAGAACTCATAATGCCAACTCCAAAGAGTTGGGGTGGAGCTTGATCATAAAATTTGTTCATCAGAATTTTGAAGATGGATATTTCGCAATCATCCAATATGAAGATTGCCCATCCTTAAAGTAATTGATTATAACTGCACATCATGACAGTAACAAACTAATGACATCAAATATCCATTCTCAGAGATGACAATACTCAAATTTACATCTTACAATCAATAAAAAATAATACCAAATACAAAAATTAATATATAAAATTCTGACCTTTGGGGCCATCAAATGATTTCAACACATCCACCTTTATTATCTGCAATTGTATAAATTCCACAACTTAAGAAACAGAGGTGCAAGGCGTTTGTCATCTTTTAATTAATCACTCAAAGACCTAAAATATGAAAGCGATAAAGAAAGCAAACCTTCTATGCCAATCCAAAATCTGCAAGTTTCACAGTACCATGGGAATAAACCAATATGTTGGCACATTTAATATCTCTGACAGGGTAAGCAAGGGCTTAGTTCTGAATCATCAAAATATGACATACACCAAACCTACGAACTTCGAATATAACATCAAACGGTTGATTACTCTACACCAATAATCATTAGCTCCCACACCACCAGAGAGAAACTTTGACAATACATTTTGTTGTGGTAGAAAGATGCTCACCATAAAATAAGACCATGAAGAAACAAATTCAAATTTTCATTACTGCATCACTGAAAAAGCTACACTCATCCCAATCCCTAATGATAAAAGAAAGCATACCATAACTGAAGCAGTGCCTAACCTGCGAACCACATTTCGATCATGAAGATAGCTTAAACCATTCAAAATCTGTCTTGTATATGCAGAGACTTGGGAATCTTGCAAGTGATACTACTGATACAAAGAAGCCAAAGAGCCTTGAGCGGCTAGTTCAAGGAAGATGTATAACTCTTGCAGGTGATACTTCTCATACAAAGAAGCCAAAGAGCCTTGAGTGGCTAGTTCAAGGAAGATGTATAACTTTGCCTCTTCCTGCAAAATAAACCAAGCCTTCGTTTAACAAAGTAAAGAAACACTAGATAGTAATTAAGGGAACCTTGAAAAGAAAGGACTATGACTGTGCTGACTGTGTAAGAATGACACTGGTGTAAAATAAGATTAGTAAAGGAAGGTAAGCTAGGCAATCACATCTTGGGAATCTAAGCAATCACACTTAGAAAAAGAAAGGTAATCACACCATAAAATATAGCATTAATTCATGATAATTCCATTGGCTGATTTCATAAGAAGACTCACCTCTCTTTTTAAAGAAATTGAGCATTTATTTTAGGAAAGTTTGACTTTAAATAAGAAGAAGACTTATTTAAATTAACACTTATCTCGACTAACAGGATTAATGATAAAACTCGACGGATGATAAAATTGAGAACCACCCTATCAGATTTGACTCATTTATAAAGGGCATTCATTTGCCCCGAAATGAGAAAGAAGTCACTAAAGTGGGCCGTTCTCACACTTCAAATGTTTTCTTGCCATGAAGCGAGAAAAGTGGCACTTCCTCGTATCAACACTTTCCCCCTACTTTTAACTAAATTGATTACATATTGTTTCACTAAAGTGGATTAAGTAAGCACTTCCCCCACTTCCTTAAATCCAAAGAAGTAGTCGCACTTTGCCCCGTCCTTTCACTCAATCATACTCCCAATCTACAAAGATGGGCTCCTTAACCATGAGATTTCCCACTCTTGGAGGTCCCATGCCTCAATTTGCTCTTCTCCATTACTAGCACGTTTAAGGTTCACTGGATCTCATCAAGTTGAACATCTCATCACCTGAATCTCAGCAAGTAAATATTATGCAGGCTCTTGATACCAAACTAATGCAAGGTGAGCTACGCAATCCCACCTAGAGAATCTAGGCTATCGCACTAAAAAATCCAAGCAATCACTCTTTAAAAAAAAAGGAAAACCAATCACACCTCAAAATATAGCATTGAGCAAAAAAACCTCATGAGAATCCAATCATTGGCTGATTTCCGTATGAGATTCACCACTCCTTTTATAGAGATAACTTATCTGGACTACTAGACTTATTGATAAAATCAATGTATGATAAAATTCAAAATAAAAAATTAAAATTGGCACAACTAATGCAACCCAAATACTGAAATTACGGAACTACCCAAAACATCCAAGCACATGATCTTACAGGTCTATCAATTTTGGTTATAAATAAAAATGTAATATCGTGACAAGAAATAATTTTTGACTATCATAATGGGCAAATACTCATTTATAGAAAAATGAATCACGACAAATAAGATGATAAAGATGGTAAACAACGCCTGCTCAAGCTGCAGGGTGTATTGACATTTCAACGCTCCGATCCGCCTTAACTTTGTACACCTATTTGTAGCTAATTGGCTTTTTTCCTGGTCGTAAAGGAACTCATTCCCAAGTCTGATTGGCCTGAAGGGCTTCAAATTGTTGTTGCATTGCAATATACCAAACAGATTCTGAAAATTTCTGAAAATTAAGGACACGGGTATGGTGGGACACAGCAATAAAAAAATATTATAAATGTATTTTTTAATGTAAAATAATAGTATAACATAATATAAAATATAATTATAATAATATAAAATTTATTATTTAAATTTGATATTTCAGTTTATGATATCTTCCAATAAATATTTATAAAGAGTAAAGTTCAAATGAGTCTAAACAAAATTCCTTTTAAAAAATAATGAATCAACTGCCAGGATTGATTTTTGGGGAGAAATTCTAGATCTTAAAAGGTCTATCCCGGAACACTCACAATAGCCGCACCTTTCTTCTTCTCTCCACCTTTCCAACCCTCGTCACTCCCGCGCGCAGCCGCCTCTCTTCTCTCCACCTCTCCAACCCTCATCACCTTCGTTTTTTACAAGCCTCATAAAGCGCCTTCCTCGAACCCTCGCAGCTGCCATCTCCCTCATTATGTGCAGCACCTCTCTTCTTCTCTCCACACTCCACCTCTCATCACTTCCATTTCATCCTCCTACGAGCCTCATGCAGGTGAAGATCTCAATCCGAACCTCGGCAACCCAAGATTAGACAAAGTTTCACCACCAAAAAGCTAGTTTGGCCGTACCCAGACGTGTCAAGATGTGTCCAATCTTATTAGAGAGTGTTTGATACGGTGTTTGACTGTGTCCACAACGTATTCGTGTTGGACACCGGCACGACACCGATACGTCGGCGATTTAGCCGTGTCCGTACTTCCCATATTAGAAGGAGATGAATTGATTTGAGAAGGAATAGAATTGGGGTCTGTATCAAAAGTGGAAGAAGTTTGTTCAAAGATAGTGCGGAAATTTTCCCGCATTGTATTTGGTAAGTATCCTAGATTTTGGAACATTGAAAGAAGGATTTCAAAAGGAAAAATGACTTCATGAAATATGACATTCCTGGAGACCATTATCTGTGAAGTATCTCATACAATGATCTTGTAACCTTTTTCGCCAAATGGATAACCTATGAAAACTCCAGCCTTAGCATTAGTTGAAATTAGTCTCTATATTTGTCTATACTCGATACATAGCATAGGCAACCAAAAGTATTGAGATGAGAATATCTTGGTTGTGTCCCAAGTAAAACCTCAAAGGGTGACTTATTGTTTAGAACTCTAGATGGAAACCTATTAATCAAATATATTGAAGCGAGCACACACTCTCCCCTATATTAGATAGGAAGTTTTGTTTGAAAGAGTAAGGCCCGGGAGTACACAATGCTAGTAGAATTTGAAGAGGAATTACAAAACAGAATGAGAATCACAACCAGAACACAAAGAAGAAAATTCAGTGGTAGTTGCTTCCTTTGAGTGTTTAACAAATATAAGCCTGTTGAAACTCTACAAAGAACGAGATGCCTCTTCTGCGAAGGGGCCTGTAAAATGCAAAATTTAGATGTAAAAATGATTTTGCAGTTCAATTTCTGAATTAATTTGCTAATGGAGAAAAGGTATAGTGGAAACCAGGAACAAAAAGAACATTTGAAATCAAAAGGTCATCAGCCAAGATAACAGTTCCCACTTGTGAGACTGTCATTTCATATCCAGTGGGTAGTATAATTTGAAAGGGCGTAAACAAAAGATAGAGCATTTGAAAAAGCCTTGCATCATGACACATATGACCTAATGCACTGGTATTAATAATCCAAGCATTGAAATTCGGAATTTGCTTAGTATTGCTGTTGAAAATATAAGAACCTGTGAAAAATTGAAGAGGCCAGTAAATATACCTGCCATTGTGACTGAAGAAGCAAGATTTGTACCACCAGAAGAATTCAGCATATATCCATTTTGATGTTGGGAGGAGGATTTAGACGCATCATCAAGAAAATCAATCAGCTTATTATATTGAGTTGTCAAGCATTAGTCAAATTGTCAGAAGCCGTAGAAAATTCCAAATTCCCATCCTGACTTAAGGCAGCAAACCTTCTATCTTTATTTCCTTTGCAATTACTTGGGAAACCACGTAACTTATAACACTTCTCCTTAGTATGGCCTATTCACAAGACATAATAGCCTTCTTGTGATCAAATATGTTCTTGAATGGAACTTGTGCTGTGAATCTCCATTAATTTGCAGAACTCTTAGAACAGATTGGATAATGCTCAAATTAAAAATGAGTATTCATGTCTAATAGAAGGTAATGGCCTCATCATAAGAATGTTGCTCCTTATAGGATTACAGCTCTCATTTAACCCCATGAGCAACTGCATTAGTTTTTTATTCTCTTCTATTTTCTCCAATTCTTGGAAAGATCCTTAAGAGCATTGTGGGAAGTTGTTCAAAGCTTTGATTTCATCCCAAAAGTTCTTTATCTTAGTATAATAGGAAGTTATGTTGCTTGTATCCTGGCTGATTTGGCTTTAATTCCTTTTTTACTTAAAACAATTGTGGCATATTTGACTGTCCAAACCTTTCTTCTGATACAAGCCGTATTTCATTAGCAGTGGTTGTGTAAACAACGCTTTCCGAAATCTCCTTTGTCAATGCATTCCATATCCAAGAGATAACCATGCTATTGCATATCTCCCACTTTTGCAAATCATTGGAATTAAAATTAAGTTTCTTGCACTTCCCATTAACAAAACTTAATTTATTTTTCGCCAAAAGTTCTCTCCATAGTCTGTTTCCAAGATCCAAACCCAATCCATCAAAAACGGATCAAACAAGAGTTTCATTAGAAATATAGAGATAAAACTCAGACTCAAGAAGAGAAACTGAACAAAAACGGATTAAACACTCTGATACCGTCTTGGAATTCATTAGAAAAAGCAGAATAAACTCCGGAACTTTCTTGTTGATCTCCAAAGCAAATCAAACAAGAGTTTCTTCAAAAAAACAAGCTGCAGAACAAGCTCCAAGAAATCCAAACAAGCTGCAAAATGATTAGAGAAGTTAAAGAGTGGTGAAGGAGGGAAGAGAGAGTGGAAGAGAAGTTGTAAGCATTCTCATTAGAAAATGTGATGGTTTGAATCAATACAAAGGAGAGCTATAGAATGGTATTTTGTAGTTTTCAAGTATACCGACAGTTGATTCATTTGTTAAAGCTAGGTTATCACAGAGACATTCTAAGTTTTACCTGATTTCATGGTGAAGTGTACTAAAGAAAAACCTAGCCATATCTGTTGCCATTGCAAAAATAATTATTAGGACTTGTAGATGCAGACATTGACCTTCTCACAAATTGGTGTTCCAAGAGTTGAGAAGCAGTCGGATAATCATCTCGGTTATATACAGAAGCACATGTAGCACATGTAGAACTCTAAATGCTAAGCTACAACCAATAGCAAAATTTCGAACCATTCGTTCAACAAGATGACACTGTGTGTGCAACCTTCTTCACCTGGATCCTTGTAACATAGATAAGAGAAAACGATACCCCGAGGACCACTTCTTAAAGCACATCACACCACTTACAAAGGTAACGGACCTTGAAACGGTAAAGAACCCCCTAATGAATTCACAAGGCACTTCTGTTTCTCCTTTGTACGAAATTGGCTTTATTCACACCCCTTTTTTTTTTTTTTGACTAACATGATCTGTGGTCGACTTTTTAGAAGGGTAACTGTGCTGATAAGGCTCCAAAAAGACCCAACTTACTCAGAAAATTACAGGCTCACATGAACATGCTCGTGCTTTCCTAGCTTTTGGCTTAGAGAACACTCTTTTTAGGAGCCCGAACCCTAAGTTAATTTGCTATTCCAGTATAGGAGCATTGTCATTCTTATTGTTATATACAACTCTTTTTTAATTACTACAAAATATTTTCTATGTTGCCAATTTTCAAGAGAAACAGAAGCCCTCAAACAACTCATTAGAGAGAAGCCTAACACCTCAAGGTACGTAACATTAAAAATTGGTTAGCTGCTAAGAGGGTCACGAAGGTTATCATTTAACCCAACCTAGGTGTCCAAGGTTCAGGCTAAAAAGGTATGTGATGGTATGCCGCGAATGATCGAAATTCATTAAGTGGAGGGTTGTGTGCAAAGCTTAGCATCCATCATTATCCTACTCTACTGTATACTTAAGTTTCATCGCCATCATTGGTTCCAATCATGCATCGATGTCATTAGAGTTCACCCCAAAAACATGCATGCACAGAAAACAAAATAGAATTTGACTCTAAAGAACAAAAGTGTATGCATTCCACCCCCCACTTAAAGTCGTACATTGTCCCCAATGTACAAGATCAGTGGCTTAAAGAATATGATATAATGTAGAAAGCGTAAATAGAGGGGTTGGGGGAACTTCCCTGAATCATAGTGGCAGCGTGTGACAAGATAGGCTTAGTGGTCGTGGCGCTCCCTATGATAGTGGAGAGAAGATAAAATGATGTCCATGTCTACCCTTGTGGAGTAGAATAGGACATTAGATCAAGGCATCCATTATCATCACACAAAGTTTATTGCATAAAACTACAAAAGGATAACGAAAAGTAAGATAGGAGCTTGGAAGAGTTAAGCTCTTTCCAACAGACTACAAACACAACTGCAGAGAAAATAATAAAATAAACTGCAACAAATAACAACAAACTCAAAACCAAGTGTCCCGAGAGTCGGTCGATACCGGTGGTGCCGAGGTGGGTGGATGTGGAGTCGACGAAATTTGGTGTGAAAAACTAGAGATCGTATTTTAAGAGCTTAGATCGGCAAAATTTCAATCCCCAAAATGTGGAAGAAGATGGAGGAGAAAGAGGAAAAGTAGTGGAGGGGCCATGAGGAAAGGGCATGGGCCGCCAAAAACAAATGAGCTGCGGCCAAATTCATGCGCACAAACCTGTGCGGGTTGTGCACAGCCAACAAGTTTGTGCGACCTGGGGTGCGGGTTGCACGCCAGGCCGCACACCAGGCCGCACAGTGCGGCCAGAGCCCTGTGCGGGGGCTGTACGGCCGCACACAGGCCGCACAGCCTTCTGGGAGGCTTGTGCGGGCTGTAGCTTTCCCGCACAGCCTCCAGGAGTGCCGAAGTAAGAATTTTCTCTTAGTTTTTCTGCCAAAAATGAGAACAACAATCGATGAGTAAGCCTTGAAACAAGTGAACTTCGCCGATAACCGTGAAAATCACACAACACCAACCCACAATACATCGACAAGTTAAAATGAGATTCAAGTCATCTAATCACAAACGGAAAATAAAACAAACACGAAAATATGAAAGCCCAACATAACCAATAAAACACTAAATAGCAAACCAGGTTGAATAAAAGAAAATACGAGGAAAACAAACTTGGGTTGCCTCCCAAGAGCGCTTGTTTAGAGTCACGAGCCTGACATTTCTGTTTACTTCCTCAGAGTGGTTCAAAGGCAGGATTTATACCTTGTTTCAGGAAGAATGAAGGTGATGAACTAGGGAGGTTAGGTGGCATCATACTCTCGATGTTATGAGCTCCCAAGTTAACTGTGAAAACGGAATTCGCCTTGATCGTCTCGCCCGGTAAACCTTGGTTAGTTACTTTTTTCCAAGCCTTCTTCCATGGTGGTTCATCACGGCTCCCACTTCCCTTGAGTTTCGCCTTCTTCTTCTTAGGGTTAAGTGGTTTCTCACAGTTCGGCTCTCCACGCCCTCCGACTTCAGCTTCCTCTTGATCTTTTTCTAAATACTTGTCGAGAGGATTAATCAACAGAACTTCCTGCACACAGTCAGATACAATTAGTTCAACCTCATCAAAAACATAGGAGGTGTCATCTCGCTCCTTGGGGTGTTTCATTGCATCTGGGAGTTTAAACACAGCCTATTCGTTTCTGGCTCTAAGTGTCATCTTGCCGTCTTGAATGTCAAGCAAGGCACGAAAGGTTGCATCTGGGAGTTTAAAGACAGCCTCTTCGTTTCCGGCTCTAAGTGTCATCTTGCCGTCTTGAATGTCAAGTAAGGCACGGGTGGTTGCCAAAAATGGTCTTCCAAGGATTATAGGCACCTCAGCAGTTTCATTGATGTCCAAGATAACAAAATCAGCCAGGAATACAAGTCCTCCCACACTCACTAATACATCACTTACAACACCCCGAGGTCGACGTACTGATCGGTCTGCTAGTTGTAGAGTCATCCACGTAGGTTCGAGTTCCTGCTGCCCCAATTTTAGAAACAGATCGTATGGCATAACATTGATACTTGCCCACGAATCGCCGGGGCCTTCTCTACCACTTTCTCTCCGATCTTACACTCAATTACAAGGCCTCCAGGATCTTGAACTTTTGGTGGGAGCGCGCTCTGTAATATGGCGGAGCAATTTTCATTCAAAGCTACACTTGGATACTTCCTCCATCTTCCGCCCGTTTGTCAACAAGTCCTTCATGAACTATGCATACTTAGGCATCTCGTGTGAATGCCTCAACAAGTGGAAGATTAATGTGGAGTTGCTTCAACAAACTTAAAAACTTCCTAAACTGATCGTCCTTCTTGTGTTTTTTTCAATCTTGCCGGGTAAGGGACTTTGGCTTGATACTCCGGCACGGGTGAAGCTTGGTTTGGTTCAGGTTCGGAGGTGGTGGTGTTGTTGTCCTCAATGTCAACCCTCGCTCTCGGGGTTGCATCTCGTCACAACATTCTTTCTTTTCCCACTCTCATTCCCACTAGGGGTCGAACCTCGATCTCTCGTCCACTCCTCGAGTGATAGCCTTCACTGTTCATGAGAGTTTTCTTCGGTGCTACCCGGCAAACTACCTTGCTTGCCTATCTCGATCCCGCTTTTGCTAACTGTCCAATCTGTTTCTCCAAATTCTGAATTGAAGCATGGACATTTCTGAAGTTTGCCTCTGTGGCGATCATGAATTTCGTCAATGCTTCTTCAACTGACACTCTATTCTCCTTCTACTGGGGTGGAGCATGCTAGAATCTTGGTGGGTGCTGAGGCTTTTGTTGATTCTGATTACCCCACTGAAAATTTGGGTGATTTCTCCACCCTAGGGTATAAGTAGCTCCATACGGGTTCCCTTGAGGTCTCAGATTTTGACTTACGAAATCAACTTGTTTTGTAGACGTGCTCGTGGTAACTGCAATAGGAAAGGGTGGCCGAATGTCCACCTCCACAAACCTCACAAGATAGGACGGGCGCGGAACTGGAACTTGCCCTTTCGGCCATTAGTAGGTTAAATTTCCGTGTCAGAGCATCCATCTTGGTCTCGAGTGCGGTATGAGCACTCACCTCATGAACACCGGCCGCTAGTGGTACCTTGGTTCGTTATTTGGTTTCATGCTATGTGTACTTAATTGTAGTGGATTGTATGAGAACTCTACATTTCATTTTATCGATTGTACTTGGATGCGAGGGGTGCTCCCTCGTATTAGATCCACAGTATGATGGGGGATCCATTGTATCGGTACACCGGAGGTTCCGGGTGCCGGTAGCCTCCCGTAGGCTATAGAGTTCATCTTAGCACAATTGCATATAGATAACTCTAACCAAGGCTCCTTAGGCCCAATGACATCGTGTGAGTATCCTTAGGATAAAGGAACTTGTACTGGATTAGGGCTACACTACGGAGGTTCCGGGGTAGTCGACTTCCGAGTCTAGACGGACCAAAGCATTACAATCCATGCATGCATTATCTCGTTATCACATCATCATTACTTGTATTTTTCCCCGGGGAATTCTCGCCTGGGGCCTTATCTTCTCCATTTGATTTCTTCTCGGTGTGTTCAATCTGTTAGTGGCTAAAGCTTATATTGCTTGTTTTAATTTTACTTCTTTACAACAACCTCTCGTTTTGATTCGACTAAACAACTATTCGAAAAGGAAGTAATGGTGGATCTTGAGACCCCAGTGGAATACGACCCTCTTGTGAGGTATTACTTAATGACCCGTGCACTTGCGACCGGGGAGCCCTGTGCCCGCCTTTTAGCGACGCGTGCGGCGACCATCATGTTTTTGGTGCCGTTGCCGGGGACTACCGAAGAACACTAGGAAAACTCCTAGGCGTTGGCTTAGTCAATTTCTTTTTCTTTTGTGTCTCTACTCTTTTGTTGCGTTTTATTTTCAGTTTTTCTCCTATTTCTTGGTTTCTAATTGTTTTCTCAGTGGAATTTGGGCGTACATTCGATATTTATTTGCTTAACTAATCCACTCACTAGTGCCTTCCTCTGTGCAGCTTGGGGGATTTTATGACCCGTGGCAACCCCACCGGTTATATCGAGGCTGAGGAAGAGATCGAGAGGACCCTGCGCATTAGGTTTAGGGAAGCATTAAGCTTATCGAACTATCCAGTGGAAGCAGCAGTTGACCCTTTGCCTACTGAAGAAGGAACATCAAACAGTATGGCAAAATAGAGGGGGGCACTCTCAGATTATGAAAGACTGCAGTTCATTATGGAATAATCTTGTATACAGATGCCCGCCGCAGCGGCGAACAATTTTGACTTGGCCAGACCCATTGGAATGATACAGAACTCAGTACAATTTGATTGGTTGGCGGATGAAGACCCGAATGAACATTTATCAAGATTCTTACAGATTTTCTCGACCTTCAAGATCAATGGTCTGTCAAACGATGCAGCTAAGTTGAGGTTGTTCCCTTTCAGTCTTCGAGGAGCAGCCTACAGATGGTTTCAGGGCTTGACATCGGGCTCCATTAAGGCCTGGGAGGATATGGTGGACAAATTCTTGGAGAGGTACTTTCCCCTAGTAAGGCCGCTCGACTACGACAAGAGATCTCAGCGTTCACACAAAGGGATTCAGAAATGCTGTTTGAGACGCATGAGCCCTTCAAGGATCTGTTGAGAAGATGCCCGCATCACGGGTACCAGTTATGGATGAGAATAGAAATCTTTTACAATGGTTTGAACTGCCAAACTCGCTAACTTATTGATGAAGCAGCAGGGGTTCTCTCAGTAACAAGTATCCAGATGAGGCCGAGAAATTGATTGAAGACATGGCGAGGAATGAGTCTCACTAGGGTTCACGAACCAAGGTACCAAAAGCTGCCGGTGTCCATGAGGTAAGTGCTCATACCGCACTCGAGGCCAAGATGGATGCTCTGACAAGGAAATTTGACCTACTAATGGCTGAAAGGGCGAGTTCCAGTTCCGCGCCCGTCCTATCATGTGAGGTTTGTGGAGGTGGACATTCGGCTATCCTTTGTTCTATTGCAGGTTACCACGAGCACGTCTACGAGAACAAGTTGACTTCGTAACTCAAAATCCGAGACCTCAAGGGAACCCTTATGGAGCAACTTATAACCCCGGGTGAAGAAATCACCCAAATTTTCAGTGGAGTAATCAGAATCAGCAGAGGCCTCAGTACCCACCCAGATTCCAAGCATGCTCCACCCCAACAGAAGAATAATAGAGTGTCAGTTGAAGAAGCATTGGCGAAATTCATGATCGCCATAGAGGCAAACTTCAGAAACGTCCATGCTTCAATTCGAAATTTGGAGAAACAGATTGGACAGTTAGCAAAAGCAGGATCGAGATAGGCAAAGCAAGGTAGTTTGCCGGGTAGCATCGAAGAAAACTCCCATGAACAGCTGAAGGCTATCACTCGAGAAGTGGACGAGAGATGCGAGGTTCGACCCCTAGTGGGAATGAGAGTGGGAAAAGAAAGAATGTTGTGACAAATGCAACCCCGAGAGCGAGGGTTGACATTGAGGACAGCAACAACACCACCTCCGAACCTGAACCAAACCAAGCTTCACCCGTGCAGGAGTATCAACCCAAAGTCCCTTACCCGGCAAGATTGAAAAAACACAAGGAGGACGATCAGTTAAGAAGTTTTTAAGTTTGTTGAAGCAACTCCACATTAATCTTCCACTCGTTGAGGCATTCACACAGATGCCTAAGTATGCATAGTTCATGAAGGACTTGTTGACAAACGAAAGTAAGATGGAGGAAGCATCCAAGTGTAGCTTTGAATGAAAATTGCTCCGCCATATTACAGAGCACGCTCCCACCAAAAGTTCGAGATCCTGGAGGCCTTGTAATTGAGTGTAAGATCGGAGAGAATGTGGTAGAGAAGGCCCTGGCAGATTCGTGGGCAAGTATCAACGTTATGCCATACAGTCTTTTTAAAATTAAGACAGCAGGAACTCGAACCTACACGGATGACTCTACAACTAGCAGACCGATCAGTACGTCGACCTCGGGGTGTTGTAAGTGATGATTAGTGAGTGTGGGAGGATTTGTATTCCCGGCTGATTTTGTTATCTAGGACATCAATGAAACTGCTGAGGTGCCTATAATCCTTGGAAGACCATTTTTGGCAACCTCTCGTACCTTACTTGACATTCAAGACGGCAAGATGACACTTAGAGCCGGAAACGAAGAGGGTGTATTTAAACTCCCAGATGCAACCTCTCGTTCCTTGCTTGACATTCAAGACGGCAAGATAACACTTAGAGCCGGAAACGAATAGGCTGTGTTTAAACTCCCAGATGCAATCAAACACCGCAAGGAGCGAGATGGCACCTCCTATGCTTTTGATGAGGTTGAACTAATTGTATCTGACTGTGTGCAGGAAGTTTTGTTGATTAATCCCCTCGACAAGTATTTAGAAAAAGATCAAGAGGAAGCTGAAGTCGGAGGGCGTGGAGAGCCGAACTGTGAGAAACCACTTAACCCTAAGAAGAAGAAGGCGAAACTCAAGGGAAGTGGGAGCCGTGATGAACCACCATGGAAGAAGGCTTGGAAAAAAGTAACTAACCAAGGTTTACCGGGCGAGACGATCAAGGCGAATTCCGTTTTCACAGTTAACTTGGGAGCTCATAACATCGAGAGTATGATGCCACCTAACCTCCCTAGTTCATCACCTTCATTCTTCCTGAAACAAGGTATAAATCCTGCCTTTGAACCACTCTGAGGAAGTAAACAGAAATGTCAGGCTCGTGACTCTAAACAAGCGCTCTTGGGAGGCAACCCAAGTTTGTTTTCCTCGTATTTTCTTTTATTCAACCTGGTTTGCTATTTAGTGTTTTATTGGTTCTGTTGGGCTTTCATATTTTCGTGTTTGTTTTATTTTCCGTTTGTGATTAGATGACTTGAATCTCATTTTAACTTGTCGATGTATTGTGGGTTGGTGTTGTGTGATTTTCACGGTTATCGGCGAAGTTCACTTGTTTCAAGGCTTACTCATCGATTGTTGTTCTCATTTTTGGCAGAAAAACTAAGAGAAAATTCTTACTTCGGCACTCCTGGAGGCTGTGCGGGCAAGCAACAGCCCGCACAAGACTCCTAAAAGGCTGTGCGGCCCGTGTGCGGCCGCACAGCCCCCGCACAGGCTCGGCCGCACCGTGCGGCCTGGTGTGCGGCCCGGCGTGCAACCCGCACGCCCAGTCGCACAAACCGCTGCGGGCTGTGCACAGCCCGCACAGGGTTGTGCGCGTGAATTTGGCCGCAACTCATTTGTTTTGGGCGGCCCATGCCCCTTTCCTCATGGCCCCTCCACTACTTTTCTTCTTCCTCCTCCTTCTCCTCCATCTTTTTCCACATTTTGGGGATTGAAACTTTGCCGATCCAAGCTCTTAAAATACGATCTCTAGTTTTCCACGCCAAATTTCGTCGACTCCACATCCACCCACCTCAGCACCACCGGCATCGACCGACTCCTGGGACACTTGGTTTTGAGTTTCTTGTTATTTGTTGCAGTTTAAGGTAGAATATTCTAATTGGTCCCTTTATTTGTGACGATCTGCCCTTTTAGTCCCTTTACTTTAATTTGACCCCGATTAGTCCCTCTACGTCACTTTGAGGCAAATCAAGTCCAACAGCTGACCGACGTTAGGTTGTCCGTCTGAGTTTGCTGATGTGGCTTTATAATGGATTGCTAGAATACCCTAATTGGTCCCTTTATGTGTGACAATCTAAACTAATTGGTCCCTTTATTTGTCACAATATGCCCTTTTAGTCCCTTTATTTTAATTTGGTCCCGATTAGTCCCTCCATTATAAAACCACGTTAGCAAACTCAGACGGAAAAACTAACGTCCGTCAGTTGTTGGACTTGATTTGCCTCAAATTGACAGTAGGGGGACTATTCGGGGCCAAATTAAAGTAAAAGGACTAAAAGGGCAGATTGTGACAAATAAAGGGACTAATTATGGTATTCTACCTTTATTTTATTATTTTCTCTGAAGTTGTATTTGTAGTCTGTTAGAAAGAGCTTAACTCTTCCAAGCTCCTATCTTACTTTTCGTTATCCTTTTGTAGTTTTATGCAATAAACTTTGTGTGATGATAATGGATGCCTTGATCTAATGTCCTATTCTACTCCACAGGGGTAGACATGGACATCATTTTATCTTCTCTCCACTATCATAGGGAGCGCTACGACCACTAAGCCTATCTTGTCACACGCTGCCACTATGATTCAGGGAAGTCCCCCCTCTATTTACACTTTCTACATTATATCATATTCTTCAAGCCGCTGATCTTCTATATTGGGGACAATGTACGACTTTAAGTGGGGGTGGAATGCATACACTTTTGTTCTTTAGAGTCAAATTCTATTTTGTTTTCTGTGCATGCATGTTTTTGGGGTGAACTCTAATGACATAGATGCATGATTGGAACCAATGATGGTGATGAAACTTAAGTATACAGTAGAGTAGGATAATGATGGATGCTAAGCTTTGCACACAACCCTGCACTTAATGAATTTCGATCATTCACGGCATACCATCACATACCTTTCTAGCCTGGACCTTGGACACCTAGGTTGGGTTAAATGATAACCTTCGTGACCCTTTTAGTAGCTAACCCATTTTTAGCATTACGTACCTTGAGATGTTAGGCTTCTCTCTAATGAGTTGTTTGAGGGCTTCTGTTTCTCTTGAAAATTGGCAACATAGAAAATATTTTGCAGTAATTAAAAAAGAGTTGTATATAACAATAAGAATGACAATGCTCCTATACTGGAATAGCAAATTAACTTAAGGTTCGGGCTCCTAAAAAGAGTGTTCTCTAAGCCAAAAGCTAGGAAAGCACGAGCATATTCATGTGAGCCTGTAATCTTCTGAGTAAGTTGGGTCTTTTTGGTGCCTTATCATCACAGTTACCCTTCTAAAAAGTCGACTACAGATCATGTTAGTCAATGTGGTGGATGGGTAGGTCACAAAATAGCAATGTATATAACCCAGATGATATAATGAGAATGCTACTGCAAATTCATTAAGTGTGTGTGCAACCCTGAATTAAGGCCATGGCCAAATGCTAAAAATTAAGGGCATTAGGTGATGGGGTATTCAGTATGTGCGGGTGATCCCCTGGGCCAATCTAAAAGAAAGCATGTGTCTGCAAATTCCTGCATATTAGCTATTTTGAGAAAGAAATCATTATACGGTGAGACAATCATTCTTTTCTAACATTTTCAAGTAAAGAAAAATGAGAATAACAAAGGCAGAGAGCCCTAGAAAACCCAAGCATGCTAAAAATTTGGCTACTTGATTTGCAGAATAAGGCCATGGCCAAATGTTGGAATGACATGCTAAGGTAATTTGTAGAATTGCTAATTTATCACTAGATAACTAAATCCATTCATTCTACAGCCAAAGACACATCCAAGACAAGTAACTAGTGATCATAAAGCTAAATAAATGGATTTAGTTATATTGATCAAGTAGGTCGTCAATCTTCTGGATTGTTCACAATAAAAGCTGATCTAGAATCTATGAAACAGGAGAAATAATATCCAAATATTGAAACCAATTGTTGTAAATTCTCCAAGTTCAGAGTAGCACAAAAAGGGTGGCTCTTCCAGCAAAGATAACAGCTCCTAAAGGAATACTTTATAACATGCAAACATCTAAGATGAGATCCAGGCTCTTTAAACTAAGAACAATTAATATGTTTTACAAGGAAGATTAGTTACGAGTTGCATATTTAAAAGATGTATAAACTTATGAAAAAGAAACTACAAATAACTCATAGAATATTTAATTTGAAAGCATTCATTTTAATTCCTTCATTCCATGTTTCTTTCTAAATCAATCTTACCGCGATGAGTTCCTAGTCATCTGGCACATAATTTTTTATACAACCTCAACTCATTTGTCTTGCAAAAGGATTTTATTGGAGGCCATCAGACTATTTCTTTTTGATGCATCAAATTCCAATCAAACATGGTTTATAACTAAGCTATGGTTGGTTTATAAGGTAATACAAAGACCCATCCTTAGGAGGTTACCAGTTCTAAGATGTCCTCCTGCTTACTTCAGCTATTGATGCCACGGTTTAGCTTAAATTTTCAGATAAACTTAGGTAGATCAGCCAGTTAATTCACCAAGAAAAGGGAGCCTAAGGTCTTCCAATTTTTCTAAAGGCCCCTAGCTATGCTCCTTTTGCAGGGTAGAATTAGACCAACCCTAGATTGTCCATGGACAATCCTAAGTATTGAGATTTTTTGTCTCCATTACCTTTACATGCATCTGCTAACGTTTCAGAAAATGACAAGCATACATCTTGCTTCCCATAGTACTACTGGAATAGAAACAGTTCCATAGAATTATATTTTTAAGAAGCAGGAAGCTCACCCATTCTGAATTAGGATAGGGAACTTGACGCATTAACATCTCCAAAACCATGCACCCAAGACTCCATATATCAGTTACAGGTCCATACGCTCTTCTAGGATAAACTAAAAGTGAACAATTTGCATATTAAAAGGTTTCAGATTTATGTAGAAATTGTGTTCCAGAAACAATAGAAATCACAAAACATTGGTTCACATGAAGGATTATCTACAACAGTCAGTTTAAAAAAAATAATAATCATCAAAAGTGCTCAAATGATTCAACGAGTCTGAAACAAGATTTTGGTGATGAAGCAATCCATAGGGTCCGATATGATGAACCTTAGCTGATTGTCAAATATATGATCAAGGATAATATAAGAGTTCAAGAAGTCATACTTGCAGTCTTTAGAAGAAAGACAAAAAAGAACTCGTAATGCCAACTCCAATGAGTTGGGGAGAAGCTTGATTGTTGAACATTGTTCTAATACTTTAATATTGACTTATTCCTTTACAATAACCCCTAATACAAAATTTCAATGCATATTAACGGAAACAAGCTAACTGTCCAAAAATTCAGTGGCAAATTGAGGCTAATATGGAATTTAAGGTTGAAAATAATCCAGAAAAGTTCTGCAGCATTGGCCTAATAGGCTGCCCAAATCTTGAAACCCAGAAAGTGTTGGTTTATAAACCTACACATTTATAGTGTTGGTTCTTTACAGCTATATATGGCTAGTGCAGAAAGTTAGTCCAGTAAAAACTCAAGGTTATAGGATTTCTCATTAGCTGAATCTCTGATGATCCCAAAAGTGCAGTTGCAAATCATAACAAAGATCTTACAAGATGAAAATGCATCAAACATAATATGAACTAGTTAAAAAACTGTTCTTTACACATCAAAGGCAAGGACAAGATACCTTGATTGGTGAAGTGGCATGATCATCTTCACAGTGGTTGAGTCTAGTTGAGTAGTATCTCTCATAGTTTCTTCTTTAAACGCATCTTCCACTTGATGGCAAATATCATAAAGACACCACATGTTCAGTTTTAAAAATGATCCCACAAGTAGAGTATAAATATTTAAAATAGCAAAAAGGTTACTATCACATAATATTACACTCTTAATACTACAAAGAAACACAAGGTTTTTTTTTTTTTTTTTTTTTTTAAAAGGAACCCGAAGGCTAACTAATATTAAAATAAAATAAAATACAAGAAGGGAACTACAAAAACCAAACAAAAAGCCAACCAAATAACAGAGTTTAAAGAAAAGAAAGACCAAAAGTTTGTAAAAGCTTCATTAACCAAACATGGAAGCTCTCGACCATCATGGAACAAGCTGATATTATGAAGATTTAAACCAATTGAGGCAAGCCCGGTTGCGGGGACATTCCAAGCTCTCGGCACAATATGCGCGTCGTGGGCTACCCACCAAAGTTAATAGCCGCAACACCTCGGCATCCATGCGTGCGGCGCCTATCCCGCAGGGGCTGATCAAGTTGAAGCAATCTTACAATGTCTTCATTATCGGTCGAATGTAGTGAATATTTATCCTTCTAGCCATAGCTTCTTGCAGTGCCACTCTCACAGCGAGGATCCCGGCAACCACATCAATCTCTGCATTTACTGGTCCACATCCTGCAACCAACACGTGACCATTAGGTTTGATGATTATAAAACCTAATCCACTTACCTCATTTCCTGGGTTCCACACCCTCGAAATGAAGATGAGATTGTCAACTAGTTGGAAATTGCTCAAGATGAATCTGCTGTTGATTTGAAGAGATTGCGCCTGAATAAAACCTAATCCACTTACCTCATTCCCTGGATAGTTTCTTTTTTCCCCTGCAGTCCCTCTGACTTTTGCACTCCCTCTGCAGTCCCTTTTTTC
This sequence comes from Dioscorea dumetorum, assembly GCA_902712375.1. Taxonomy (NCBI): domain Eukaryota; kingdom Viridiplantae; phylum Streptophyta; class Magnoliopsida; order Dioscoreales; family Dioscoreaceae; genus Dioscorea; species Dioscorea dumetorum. The sequence continues at coordinate 52,505 of CACTHL010000465.1, forward strand.
ACACATAATACATTTTAGTCCCTACCGTGAGAACCGTGAGTGTACTTTTTTTAAAATGCCAAAAGTACCCTTGCTTTTCATTCCCGCCCAATCACATCAAGCATTTTCTCGAAAGCTCTTCTGCATCATGTTCACTATATTTCATCTTCATCTCCATCTTCATTCTCTTTCTCCTCTTGTTCTTCTTTGTTTTCTCAGAGTTCTTGTCGTCCTTCTGACATATTAATCCGCAGGTAAGCACTGTCTGCATTTGGTCTCCATCATGTTGGTTTTTTTTTTTTTACCCAGAAACCGACGTCTACGCAGGTGTTAGTCACCATGTAGACATTTTGTGATGTTGCTCTCTTCAAAGGCGAAGGACGGCTATTACAATTCACGGTCCTGATAACCTGGGAGGTTGTTGTCGCAGAGATCTGCGAGCGATGGCCTTTGGATCCATCTCGAGTCATTGTGAAGTTTGTGACACCCGACGCGTACAACACGGTTTGCCCAATTGAGTCAGATGTGGATTTCCAACGCATGTGCCACATACATCATATATTCAAGAAGAATGTGGTGGACATCATCGTTGACGAAGTCAGTGGGGCAGCGGAAACAGTCAATAACATCTCCTTACCATCCACGTAATTCAGCAACAAAAATAGTTCTTACTATGTTCGTGTGTATTGTGTATTGCTGCTGATTTCCCGTAGTTGAATATGTTTTCTGTGTAACATATTGCTTTTCTGAGTAATATATTACCTTCCTGTGTATTATATGGATTTCCGGTGTATTACATTGATTTTCTGTGTAATATATTGCTTTTCTGTGTAGTATATGTCTTTCATGTGTAATATATAGATTTCCTGTGTAATATAATGCTTTCTTGTGTATTCCATTGGTTTTGTGTGTATTATATTGTGTTTTTTCGTGAAATATTCGTGATTTACGTTACGCGTTGCAATCCGCAGGAGTTAATATCGAAAGCATGAATGCGGACATGGAGACGTTCTTGTCCCAACATCGCCCCACAGGTGTGCTCGGTATTACTTCATGTTCACAAACATCTGATGGCTTCACATTGCAAGTAGGGCAACGGTTCAATGGTGTGGATAAGTTCAAAGATGCCTTGCACAGTCATGCAATAAGGAACAATTTCGACTTTACATTCATAAAGAACAACGAGACTTCACACGACTGTGAGGTGTGCTTCTCCGGATTACTAGTGGCGTGTCCACGCATCCAAAGAGAAGAACGATGAATCTTTCCGAGTGAAGACAATGCAAGGGACGCACACTCGCCGGGGGGGGGGGGTATCGGAATGACAGTCCACCCGAAAGCTAGCAAGAAGTGGGTCGGCGACAAAAAGATATTGAGGGTATTCTCGACATTTCCACGCCATTTTTTTTGGAACTTGAACAAGGGGCAAAAAAGACATTTTCCCTCCCCGTTAGCTTCATCATAACGATCATTTCACGTTTTTGGATTTGAAGAGAAATAGATTGAAAAGGAAAGACTAAATAGGAAAGTGAAACATTTCATGAACCATCCGGGAAACTGCAAACTTGTGGGGGATTTATAAGTAATTATAACTTGAAATTATTGAAAAATGGAGAACTACAATTTGAAAAAGGGGGTTTTGAATTTTTTTTTTAAATAGTTTTTTCTGTAAAATATTCAGAACGTTACCTTCTTTTAAACAAATTCTTTTTTTTAATAAAATCTTAAATTATGAATATTATTATAGAATTTTATTTGTCTTAAAATAAACTAGCATCATTATTGATTTTGTTTCTTTTATTTAAAAAACTAAAAACTTACGGAAGAAGGACTAAAACTTTAATTTAAGGGATCAAACTTAATTTGCTTAGTTGACAAGAAAAATAAATAAATAAATAAATAAACAATGATATTAATGGTTGTAAAACCAACCCAATTATCCTAAAATTAAATTAGACAAAATTTATAACACATGATTTAGTACAATTGTGAAATTTATGTGTTTGACCAAAATGTATGAGACTTTTTTTTGGGGTTTTTAATATATAAGAGATTGGTCCATAATTATCTTGTCTGGTATGATATATCCTTATTATCCACATAGGTAGAATTGTTTTTAATTTAAAATCCGAAATAAAATAAAAACCCAAAAAGGAACATATAATAACCGCCTTGTTTGTTTTCACACTTTTGAATTTTATTTTATTTATAATGATCCACTTAAATTTGATTTATATCAAGGTAAACTATTCCACTCCTATTGCAAGTAAGTACCTTATTAAAACAAGACTCACTAAAAGATTCTGACTAGAATCAGAAAAATGCATCTAGTAACACTCTATATGTACAAATTTGTCATTAGACTCATCATCATATACAATGGTTAATTAAATAATAGATACATTAAGATTATGTTTGATTTACAACATGACAAATGGTGGGGAAAACAAATTTTTTATGGAATATTTTTCCATAAAAAAAATGTTTCTTGGAAAATAAAAAATAGTTGTTTAATTAGCATTATTTTCCAGCTAAAAAATAGAAAATTTTCTATGGGAAAGTCTTATTTTGTTGTTTGATTGCTCTTATTTTCCAAAAAAAAATGTAACATTTTCCTTGTAAAAAACCTCATTTGTTGTTTAATTGCATCAATTTGCCCTGGAAAAAGTCACATTTTTCATGGAAAATTTTCTCCATGGAAATTGTATTTTTAGCTACCTAAAATGCTATTTAATCCCAATCAATCATATTTTAAGATTTTGTAATAGATATTTTTTATGTACACAAGAATTCAATCTCCAAACTGATTCAAATTTTTACCGCGTGTGTCACTCTAATTAATTCATCACTACATTACATTTTTTTTAAAATTATTAAATTGTTCAAAAATATTTAAAAAAACATTTGATAATTATTTTTATACCATTTGTTAGAACATTTTTAATTATGTTTTGAAAATATAAACATATTTAAGATGTAGTATATATATTAATTTGAGCGAGATTTTCATACTCACAAAAAAAAGATTTTTTTATTTTTTTATTCAGGTTCCTAATAAAGTTTTGAATCATTGTTACAACTCTACACTTGCATATTTTTATATTTTTTTTTATGGAGTAACAATTATATATTTTATGTTAAAAATAGACTCAAATTTAAAAATATAAAGGTTAAGCCTTGTATTTTTTGGTACCTAATAAATCATTTTTATATATTTTGTAATTAGTCAAACAAAAATTATTCCTACTTTAAAAACCATAAAAAAAAGGACATAACCGTATATATATATATATATATAGCATTTAAAATTAGCCTTGCACGTTATTTTTTCACATAGCCCCTTATGTTTTTCCTGGAAAATTTTTCCCCTGGGAAAAATTTTCCATTGATTTGAGGGAAAATAGTGTCACGTGATAGAGTTTGTGAAAACATTTTGGCAAACAAACAGCCTATTTACCTGGAAAAGGACCTGTGGAAATTTTTGTCCAAGGAAAAAAAGGGCAATCAAACACTGCCTAAGGTCTAATAATCAATTATGGAAGAAGACTATGAATATGCCGCTTTAATGGAAGACATGCAGTATGCTCTAGGAGTTCAACTTTTACAATAGTCTCATCCATCAAATTCAAGAAAAAACCAGAAGAAACAGTTGATATTTTGGAAATGTTTATAGTTCTTGCGCCAACCCAGTGGTGATATATGACCTTGGTAGAATCCAATACTGTTTTGCCGCAAGATTCCAACTAGCCCTTGCTCTACTACTTCGAGAAGTCGAGGGTTGAAGATTCGCCATCAAGAGATCACAATTTATTGTAATGATCTACCTTGAATCATGTTAAAGAAAGAGCTCTCAAAGCCCATGGATGCAAAGTTATTCGAATGCCTGGCAGTCGTTTTAGATGGATAGTTGATGAGCTTACTTAATTTGTTCTTTTTACCATTCACCAGGCCTCAGGTTTTAGTAGATCTATTACAAATGAATTGGTGCTCATCACAACTTGAGAAAATAATAATCTTAATAAACTTGGCTTCCACGTCTAGTATTTTGAATGAGATGACAGACCGAGATATATATATGTGACTGACAGACTGAGATACATATGGTTTTTTTGTGAGTACACATGGGTGTTTGATATTATTGACAAATCATCATCATTGTCAATCTGAAGAATATAGTCCTGCACAGATGTTCCAAGATACGCATTGGCTTGGATTCGATTTTGATGGAGTTGATATTAGTGAAAAAGAAATGAACAATCTTTTGCCGAGTAAGTTTCTTAATAATACAATTTTTTACATGTATTTTATGATTCTTTTTGCATGCGTGCATATATATATATATATATTGTTATCATTATTTTAAATAATTAATTTACTGATTTACTATTTTTATTTTGAAGGCATTGACTCTTGCTTCAAGTGGGCGGAGGATGAAACAAGCCATGCACAAGTTAATATTTTTAAATTATTATTATTAAACAAGGGTTTCCACTTTTCACTTCCAAATATAATATAATAGAAAAATTAATGTCATAAAACAGTTGTTTAATAATAATGATGGTGTAAAACGAAACATAAATATATTTCTATTGAAAGTAGTAATAACTAACATTTGCATATAAATCCTCATGAATGTTGATACTCATATTTCTTTTTTTTTAGATATAAGCCTTGTTTGGATTGGCTTTAAAGAAAAATATTTTTTTTAAGTTTTGAGGAAGCACCTTTAAAAAAAGTGCTTTTCAGAGTAGTCTCATTATGGAAGAAGAAGACTATGAATGTACTGCTTTAATGGAAAACATTTAGTATGCCTTGAAGGAGGTTCGGGGGTTCAATTTTTACAGTAGCCTCATCCATCAAATTCAAAAAAAAAGAAAAACAGAAGAAATAGTTGATATTTTTAGAAATGTTTCAAGTTTTTGGGCCATCCCAGTGGTGATATATGGCCTAGGTAGAATCCAATATTATTACGCCGCAAGATTTCAACTAGCCCTTGCTCTACTACTTCGAGAAGTTCCGGGTTGAAGATTCATCAAGAGATCACAATTTGTTGGGATGATCTCACTTTGAATGATGTTGAAGAAAGAGCTCTCAAAGCCCATAAATGCAAAGTTATTCGAATGTCTCGGTGGTCGTTTTAGATGGATAGTTGATGAGCTTACTTTGTTCTTTTTACCGTTCACTAGGCCTCGAGGTTTTAGGAGATCTACTACAAATGAATTGGTGTTCATCACAACTTGAGAAGATGATAATCTTAGGAAGAAAATTGGCTTCCATGGCTGATACTTTGGATGATATGATATCCACATGCGATAATGAAGCAAAGCACATCCAAACATGCTCATTAACAAATTAATATATGTGACTCGATAGATTGAGATATATTTGGGCCATTTGCAAGCACACATGGGTGTTTGATATTATTGATGAATCATCATCGACTGATCAATCTGAAGAATATAGTCCAGAACAAATATTTTTTGTATTTTAAAAATTTACAAAATTGGATAATTTAATTTAATATATAATGTAGTAGATATTTAATATTTATATTATTATAACATGCATATAGTTTTGGAGGGAAAAATTTTCACGGTGCTTGACACGTGGCATGTCTATTGCTTGAATATATTTATAAATATAGATCATCATCATAATCATCATCATTATTATTATTATTATTATTATTATTATTATTATTATTATTATAGATATACATGTACATGAGGCGTACCTTCAAAATATGCATTTTTTACAATAGCATTAAAGATTATTTCGTTTAATTAATTTTTTTATCATTATTATTACTGTTTGCATTATCTATATATATATGTAATTTATTGTTATCCTTAAAGCTGCATACTAGGACAAAACACCATGTCTATTGAAATTGAATATATATATATATATATATATCTGTGTGTGCGCGCGCGCGCGCGCTTTACATCAAAATTAAGATCATAGTGGCATTATATCTATCATGATTAGTATTATTTTATTTTATTTTATCCATATCTTGTTTTAGTTTAATTAATCTATTAGTTATTTCATTTATTACTCATTATTATTATTTTTAAATATTATAGATAACTTTCTCTAATAATTTGATTTGCATTACCACAGACACTTGTTCATATAAAATGCATACATTTGTCCGTATAAAATTCAGACCGTTGATCCAACTTTCCATTTCAACAAACACGATACATATCATTCATTTTCAAATATAGGAAAAAAAAAATCATAGAACTAACAGACAAACACCCTACCAGAGACATTGTTTGGTAGTATAAACTAAAAAACATTAATTTTAACTAAACAAATAACCTAATAAAGAAGGAGGCTGTTAACACCTTGTATAGTTGTTGACCACTCATAAACATTTTCATGATCAACTTCTTCTTCATCATCATCATCTTCATCTTCATCTTCATCAGCAGCATCTTCATCTTCATCTTCATCTTCTTCATCATCATCTACTTCCTCAGCATCATTTTCATCATCATCATCATCATCATCATCATCATCATCATCACCTTCTTCCTCTTCTTCTTCTCCGTCTTCTTCTTCTTCTCCTTCATCATCATCAGGATCATCATCTTCTCCATTTTCAGCATCATCATCTTCTCCTTCATATTGTTCTTCTTCTTCAACATCATTAGCTTCTTTTTTTTCAGGATGAACTTCATATCCTTCTTCTTCTTCTTCAGTGTCAACTCCTTCATATCCTTCATATTGTTCTACTTCATACTGTTCTTCTACTGCAGCTGCTTTTTTCTTGTTCTTTCTCTGTCCTTGTTTCTTTTTTTTGTTATCTTTATTTACCTCATCTTTTTTATTCTTTTCCTGGTTTTCCTTCTCACAGACTCTATGTACTACATGGTATTCAAACTCAGAAAATATATAGAAAGGTCCCTTACATCTCGAGCAACGGTAGCAAACCATGGTTGATTGCAATTTGCAACCAGCAAAAATTATCAATGAATGGTAATAAGGATGTTCTCAATCAATGGTAATTAAAAAAGGATGGTGAGAGTTTCCTCCTTACCATTCTTAAAGGAAAAAGAGAGAAAATTAAAGAGCACAGCTTGCATGAAACTCTCATGCAATCCCTCTCTAAAATCACACGATACATGTTCTTTTTTGTTTTTGTCAGAACTTTCTCTAATTATCTCTAATTAAAATTCATGCAATCTCTCATATATACAATCTTTCATGCAGGTTCATAAATTTTATAATGTCGTTGACCAATCATACAAATTAAGCACATTTATGTCTTCTATTTATTTATCTTGCTTAATTATATATATGGATTCCAACCGTCTTATAGCCAATATTCTTACAGGAAATGGTCTCTACCTATTGCTGTTGGCTTTGACATCATGAAAATTACATGAATACATGACAAACACCATTAGGCTTGCCTATGACATAACACACTCTCCTCAAAATATTTGAGACACTGCACCTATTTGCCATTTTTATATATGTGAGTCCGCAAGTCAATACAGACATCGATCAATGAGAACATGCAGAAGGTAATGCCATATAATTTCTACCCAAACCATTCAGACAAAGTAACTAACCAATGATCAAAATGCCAAAATAAAACAACCAAAGAAAGCATATATGCACTAGCAAAAGACTGGCAATCCTTCAAGCACAAGAAAGTAAGATCATACCTTGGCAAGGATAAAAAAAAAAAGGTGTGCATTTATGCATCTAAAATTTAAAAAATCATAATAAAAACAGAAAGATGGCCATTAAATGTTGTAACATGCACCACTAAAGAGGCTCTTCTCTGTACACTGAAGAAGAGGGCAAGAAACCTACATTGGTGGAATAACGTACATGATTTCTTAGACACAAGTAATTAAACAGCCTGAAAAGAGGTAACACATGAATAAGATGGTCATTAGAATGGAGAAAAAAATATTTTTCATAAACTAAGAAAATAACATGTTTGGCCTTTAACAAAACGCATTAGTATTTGTCTAACAACCCTGTAGTTATTCTTTGCCAAATAGAACTAATAGCCCGGTAGACACTATTTTCTTGACAAAAAAGAAAACCTAGAATACATATGGCAGATATTACTGTAATTTATCATTTTCTTATACCATAAGATGGAGGACTTTGAAAAGAGAAACACAACAAGTACATAGGCAACAGACCTAGTATATATACTAGGGCATATTTTCAAAACATATTTTATAAAAGTTTCGTCCACATATTTTTATAAATATTCATTGTTTAATTCATGAATTTCATTTATTTAGTATTTACTCATATGTGTGTGTTTGTATATGATTGTAGGGTCAAATAAGTGCTGTGGAGATTAGTGAGATATACTTCAATGCAGGGCTCAAGTACCTCCATGGTGCTTGTTAGAAATTGATCAACCCAAAGGCTGTTCGTCACATTCAGAAAAATTCCAAACAATTCAAGCTTACAAGAGTGCTACAACTCTCACTACAAGAAAGTTGTGTTATAGCGACTAAATTTAGCGACCGATTTATAAATTAGTTGCTCTAAACCTTTATAGCGTCAAATGTTGAAATCCGCCACTGTAAATTAATAATATATCATATTTATAAGGGTGGATTTATATATATCCACCGCTATAGATATGTTTTTAGTGGCAAAATTTTAAATTAGCTGCTAGTGGCACAAGTTTATTTATTATTTTATTAACAATAAATTTTATAGCGGCCAATTCATATATGTGCCGCTATATATATAAAAATTTAAAAATTATATTTTAATATCAAAAAATGATCTCCACTTTTTTTTTATCTTTTATTTAAATAAAAATATTATCTAAAAAATATTTGACATAATATATTATTTAAAAAATTATTAAAGAAATAATTTACTTTGGACTATTTAGTATTATGTTTGAAAAAAATAATAATAGATTATATTATAAAATACAAAAAAATTACATAATTTATTGAAAACATAAATTTTACAATGATATTTAAAAAATTAATATATTAAAACAATTGGTGACTTTTATATTTTTGAAATTTTTAAGAACCTGCAAATTCTTTTTCATATATATATATATATGTATATAATGTTTATTTATTTATTCATTATGTATTATTTTATTTTATTTTTTCTTGTTATCATTAATAAAAGTATCCTCCGATTTGTCTTCAAAAGCCCTCTCTCTCTCTCTCTCGATTTTGCGGCTGAGTCCCCATGCCGCTCTCCAAACCCACCACCCGAAACCCTAGTGCGTCCACCTCGCAAGCCCTAATCTCTCCACCGTCGGATCCATGGCAAAGTTTGCAGGCGTCTCCGTCTCTGACATCTCCGTGATGCAATAATTTCCTATAATTTTACTGCTAGCACTCTGCCTCTGCGTCAGGCCAACAACCTTTTGTTGCCGTTGCCTTCTTCGACCCCGGCTAGTTGCGGCTTCGCCTACCGGACTGCGAGATCCAGTTCGATCTCAAGGCGGCCCAGGTTAGCTTGTGAGGCATTGGCATTTCCTGATGCTACGATTTTATTGATGCCCTAGTATGAGTGTTTGTGCTCTTGTGTTTGACGAATGATTGAAGAATGTGAAATGTTAGATGTTGTTTGGAAGAATAACGGCACTCTTTGTGATATATAATTCTTTCTCGAGGGCATTAAAGTTTGAGTTTGGCACAGAGAATGAGAGCTGAGATTTTTGTCCTGCATTTGAGAAGTGTAGACATGGGAAGATCAATGGCACATCTGAGGGTATGAATTTATTTAAAGTTGCTGTCTGGTTTGAGTTGTTTGCATTTGTATGAGCTTGGAATATGTAATTTTTTCATAGGGAAGACTTTGAACATGTTCATTTGCACTCATTTTTGTGAAGAATTTTTGTATCGTTGTATATTTTAGGTATTATACTGGGTATCCTAAGGATCTTGAACCCTCGCGACTGATCCATTTCACCTCGGAGCCAATTTGTTGAGCTTTTGCATGAAGGTCGCCTTGTTGTTGTTGCTTTTACCACCAAGTGAGTGTTTAGTTTGCCTTAGTGGAATTCATCTTTATTCGGCGCCAATGTCTTGTATATATGAAATTGTATTGTTATTTAAAATAATTTGTTCTTCATTGGCAAGGTCCATATATAGGGCTAGTAGGCATCCCTAACTAGAATAATCCAATTTGATTTTTTTTCCTTTGGGAGTTTCTTGGTTCATGGCTTTCCAATCAGCCTTCTAGTGCTTGCAGGAGTTTTCATGAGGGAGATGTTGCTTAAGTGGCATAAAAAGACAACCATGCATGTCTTTATAGCTTCAGTGGGGAGCTAACTAGCTATACTCACTTCAATCAAGAATTGTTAGGAAACATAAAGCATGGAATTATTTAATTATCTGCAAATTTTTTATATTTTGAATATTTGGTTTGCTAGAGAATATCAAATGTTTGGTTTGTTGCTTGTTTAGTTATTGTCTTATTTTACGCTAAGTGAGAGCCGGCTAAATAGTCATATTTGCCATGATTCCTATTGACAAATATACATATCTTATCATTTTGACAGGTGATTTTGGTGTCGCTGCATAGCTGACTAGAACCATGTCCAAGCCTAATAAGGTACTCTTTTCTTTAGCAATCAAGTTTCTCTTACTCTTGCTATCTTTAACATCCTCTGGCTATCTATTTTAGTGCGTTCAGTATATCTTGAGATTCTTCAATCGCCATGGCTTTGCAAGTTATTGGCTTTCTATATTAACTTGAGAAGAAAGGCTTCAAACCATGCCACCGACACACCTTGGTTTTTCGGTGATTGCTCCCTCTCTATCGATGATGAAAAGCCAATGCTCACTTATGGTCTATTTGACTCTCGAATCTTCAATCTTTCTTGCTCTATTTGTTGGGTGAATTCCTGGTATATAATTCTATACTAATTCCTTCTCTTTTGACTTTGTGAATCCCGATATTGACCTTGTTCTCGCATTGTTTGCTAAGTTGACTACAGTGTCATCCTATGCCAATTCTATAATAAACTGTTTTACTTGTTCTCTTCAAACATATAAAAAGGCCTCAATTTGATCAAGTGAACCTATTCTTTAGGTATTAATTGAATAGCCTTTGCTTCATGTTAATTTTCATCATTGTTGTAATAACTGGAATCCATCAAGCTTGATTAATGTTTTCTTGAGCAAACCTTATCACATGTTGTTGTTGAATCTTGCTATGCTACCATTACCATGAGGATCAATGTATTTGATATTTTTACAAGGAGACTGTATTTGACCCGGTTGCTCTAAGATGTGGCTATATCTTCTGCTACATGTGTTGTTGTTCTGCTGCATCAGTCACGATCATTGATGGTTTTGATGTTGCCGACTTCAAAAGACAAGTGCCCTCTATGTTGACGGGTAACATGCCCTTTGTTTTGTTTATTTGTTGAATCTATTTTGTATATCACTATTCGTAGATGATTGTGAAGGAGACATTAAAGGTTGAACTTTTCAATGATCAAGAATTCTCATTGATCCCATTTGAGATTATCCATGAAGCCTAACTTGCTTTGAATGCAACATAAATCTCCATCGGGAATCGAAGAGATTCGAGACTCAATGGTGTTATAGCTGATACTTCCCACCAGGAATTTTGCATGAGAACTAGTTTATGTTATTTTGAATTTAATTATCTTGTTAATTAAATGTTGTATGGAAGTATAAACTAATTATATAAATACTTTGTTTTGCAGACATAGTTAAAAGCAATTGGTTATTGTGTGATGTGAAATTCATTAATTATTGGCATTGGAAATGTTATATATTTTATGTTTTTGTATTTTTAGACTGAAATGTAAAGTTGGAAGTTTTCTTTTCTCAATTTTTAGTATAAAATATTGAATTGATATTATATCTTGATCAACTCCTTTGATTAATTAGTGTGAAGCCATTGTTTCCCTTCGGTTTTTTTATATAATTGTTTTTAATTCTTTAAATAGACCTTATCATCACAAATGTTAATATTAAATTTAATATTTTAGGTGAATTGTGAGACTTATAGTGGCTGATTTTTCCGCCGCTATAGGATATTGAAAAAATCTATAATGGCAGAAATGTTCCGCCACTATAGGGGTTATAGCGGCAGAAATATTCCACCGCTATAGAATTTATAGTGGCAAAATTTTCCGTTGCTACAAATTATTATGTAGCTCTAATTCTAACAGATAATATAGCGGCAGAAGTGTACATATGTTGCAAAAAACATATAGCGACCAAGGATTTAGTGGCTAATTTGTTATCTGCCGCTATATGCTTTTTGAGACTAAAATGGGGTCTATAACGACAGATTTTTCGACCGCTATAAGTCCTATTTCTTGTAGTGTCTATTTAAGTAAGTCATATCAAATGATTTTAGTCTCATCATGTTTAATTTTGCAATTAGTTATATTTCATGGTTTTACTTAATGAAGTGTAGAGACTAATTTTAATTAATAAATAAAGTAAAGGTTATGTGATGACATCCGGGAAAATCATAAGAGGGCTGAAATTATCTGCAGCTGCTTTTAAATGCATGGATGTCTTTCAATTCAGGATTGTCTACAATATGCAAGGTGATTTTATGAAGTAATTGTTGGATTTGCTCAGTCAACCCAAATAGAAGACGTTGACCTGCCGAGTGGGATGACGACGGTCCACGTTGGAGAAGCTGATGTTAAACTGGAATTGGTCCACCGTAGAGCTGGACCGCATTAAGGAGCCATTCACTTTGGTCTTTAGTCAGCGCCGCTGGCCGTTACTTTATGCTGGGTTTTGAGTCTTAGGTGTAGGAGGTTGAGCGGGTGTTTGGTTCGGAACTGATTTTCTGAAGTGATGAGTTCCTGGAAGTTGCACTTCAGTGGAAGTGTAAACTTTAGTTGGAAGTGTGGACTTCTGTGTGTTTGGTTGTTGCTGGAAGTGTGACTTCTGTAACCACTTCCAGTGTTTGGTTGGTTGAAATGAAATCTGGAAGTTGCCACTTCGACAGTTCATGGTGTTTGGTAAGAAGCAAAGTGGGTGTACGGTTACCACTTCGGAAGGGGGGTATGGTTACCCCCTTATACTTTTTTGTGGTTAATTTTTTAATTACTTTACCATGATATAAATTTCAATCATTTTTGTTAATTTCTAATTTTGTGATTAAATTCTATTTACGCAATACATATTTATTTATTTATTCATAAAAAGCGTGATATAAATTTCGGTTAATCTTGTTTATCAAATTTGTAATTTCATGGTTAAATTTTAATTACTAATTAATTTTTTATTTATTTCCTTGCGAAAACGTTGATATAAATTCCGTTAAATTTTGTTCATTAAAGTTGTAAATTTGTACATAGCATAATTAAAAAGTTACATGTATTACATATTAAATATTTCCAAATTTCATATATATATATATATATATATATATATATATATATATATTTTAATGCTACAAATACCTATATATAAACCGAACAATGCTATTGGTTAAATAATGAAATTACCATTTGTGTACAAATTAAACGGACCTAGAGTTCCAAAAATTGATTAAATATCTTCTATTGGTGTCTTGTATTGGACATGGAGTTGTAAAAAAGGGTAAATTACATGATTAGTCACTAAACTATCCACCAGTTCCTATTTTGGTCACTGAACAAAAAAAATTTCTATTTTGGTCACTAAAGTTTTAAATTGCTTTCAATTTGGTCATTGTCGCCAACGCCGTTAACGGCGATCTGACGTGGCTTAGCCATGTCAGCCAACTTAGCCACGTCAGCACCTCTCTTGCTTATTTAAAAGGGTAAATTACAAGATTAGTCACTAAACTATCTAGCAGTTCCTATTTTGGTCACTAAACAAAAAAAAAAATTTTATTTCGGTCACTGCAATTTTTTCTCCAATAGTGAAATTATTTCTGATTTTTATTAGGGTTCTTCTCAAGTTATGAACACACAGCAACATGGACAAACTATTAGGTGGATGCCTGATGTAGGTTTGCTAACCTTACATTTTTTTTTCCAATCTATGATTGTCTTCAGTTTTAATGAGTGATATTATTTCTGATTTTTAATAGGGTTCTTCTCAAGTTATACACACACAGCAACATGGAGAAAATATTAGGTGGATGCCTGATGTAGGTTTATTAACCTTACATTTTTTTTCCAATCTATGATTGTCTTCAGCTTTAATGAGTGACATTATTTCTGATTTTTATTAGGGTTCTTCTCAAGTTATAAACACACAGCAACATGGACAACAAGGGAGACAAGTCCATTCAAGGTATTTGACAGATTTATCTCAAGGTGGAAAAAATGCCCAAAAGAAAAGAAAGATGCCTCAATTGTCTGCCAAGGCTCTTTTAGCAAATAAGAGAGAAACAACCAAGGCTTCACATGAAAAGAAGGATTGCTACTGGGGAGGATGTGTACATTGCAGTTTTAAATGAATGTCATCTTTGGAATCCTGTATATAACCATTCTGAATATCATTATGTCATGATGTTGTTACCAGATTACTATGTTTCTTATTTTGTATCATCTGCAGAATTACCAGATTATCTGCAGAATTTTGAATGTCATTATATTATTACCCTAGATGGCTATGTTGCTTATTTTGTATCATCTGCAGAATTACCAGTTTATCTACATATCTGTGTTGGTTATTCTGTATCACCTGCAGAATTCAGTGTATTATTAAAATATAATGACATTCTGCATGTATTGTGTGTGTTTTTTTTTTGTTTGGCCAAACAATTAATTTTTAAGTATTTGTGTGTGTGTGCGTTCTCAGGGAGGTGCAAGTTGTTCATTGAATCTGTGAAGCAGAATAAACAAGGATTAAACATTAATCGTGTGAGAGTTGTGCAATTTGAAGACATTGGTTTATGTTGTTTTTAGACATAGATGATGTTGATTTGGAAGGTTGGGTACTGGATTATAGATCTGCAGTGTTGATCAGCACTAATTTAGTTGTAGTTGTGTCAATTGGAGAGAGATAAAATTCAATTAGTAGAGACTTTTCTAGGGACCCCTATTGGAGAAAAAATTGTAGTGACCAAAATAGAATTTGTTTTTTTGTTTAGTGACCAAAATAGGAATTGCTAGATAGTTTAGTGACTAATCTTGTAAATTACCCTTTTAAATAAGCAAGAGAGGTGCTGACGTGGCTAAGTTGGCTGACATGGCTAAGCCACGTCAGATCGCCGTCAACGACGTTGGCGACAGTGACCAAATTGAAAGCAATTTAAAAGTTTAGTGACCAAAATAAAAATTTTTTTTGTTCAGTGACCAAAATAGGAACTAGTGGATAGTTTAGTGACTAATCGTGTAATTTACCCCTGTAAAAAATGCAAATGTACCTTGGACAAAAAAAATACTATGCGCAGTTAAAAGGGTGGTCAAATGCAACAATTCCATTACATTAAAAAGTCAACAAGATTAGGTTACAAGCACAGTTACAAGTAAAATTTTCACAATACAACCACAACAGCATCAGTTACAAGCAAAAGTCACCAGTAAAAGTCATCAGTTACAAGCATCAGTTACAAGTAAAATTCCCACATGTGCAATTCAGCAATCTTTACTTGTTGTCAACACCTGCATCACAACGTACAACTCCCCATATTCCCTATAAAAGAGCATCAATCTGTTAAAACTTTTGTCAAACTCTACACAAATTAATGTTCATATGTTTGTTGAAGATACCTGCCAATGTTCAAACCAAAGTAGAAATTCCGCAAACGTTGGAATTGTGCTATGGCTCAGGTCACAAGGTACTCTTACACACACCTTTATAGGCATTTAATGGTCCCATGTGTTTCTTCCCAATCTACGACGCACGCTTTAAAACCACAACAATTACAATGTCGCACAAAGTGGGCTGCAATGGCGGCATTGCATGCCTCCTAATTGCCTCGCCACACTTGTACAAAATGAAAAACACCGATAAATGGACACACGAAGCAGCCACTACATGATTTCAGTAAAAAGCGAGGAACCAATGTCACAGAACATCAACATTTTCTAAAAGACACATTCCTGATAGTTGAAAACAAGTATTACTTAAAAATTGGCATGCGAAAATAGGATACAAGCTTGCAATTAAATGATGAGAACGCCACACAAAGTGGGCTACAATGGTGGCATTGCGTACCTCCTAATTGCCTCACCACACCTGTACAAAACGAAAAACCTCGGTACATGGACACAAGAAGCAGGCACTACACAATTTCAAAAAAGCAACAAGAACCAATCACATAGAACAACAACAGTTGAGATCCAGGATTTTAAAAAAACACACCCCTCATAGCTGAAACCAGAATTTAAAAAAAAAACTTCACGTGAAAATCTTTTGTTGAAAGAAATCAGGGAGAAAAGAAGCCAAATCGCAAAGATAAAAATTTGATAATATAAACGAAACTTCCGCTGGCTACAAAGTTGGGGTCCATAACCCCATCATTGCCTCGCCAGCCCATCCACACATGGGAGCCACGCCAATGTGCACACTTGTGGGACCTTGCTCTCATCATTGCCATTATACCAAAAGCCCTACAAGAACAAAACAGGGAAAACCCACAAGATGTCCTCAAAACCGCCGATATGTAACTAGCAAGAAAATCTAATTGAAAAGCCTAAAAATACATGCACACGTAATGGTTACTTGAGGGATGCCCACAACATATGACAGACTAAACAATTCAGGTCCAAAAACCATGGCAATCAACAATTCACAAGCAGAATGAATTAACATGAGAGTAGGATTCGTGGACCTAATGCATGGCATGCAACAAATGCATTAATACTGGCTGGAACTTTATGTACTGATGCAGCAAACATAAACATGGCATAAAACGGATGACAAACATCTGCTAAGGAAAAACATCATGTCCAAAAACTACATAGACAACACGCATAATCAGAAAACCAAACAAGTGTTCAGCAAAGCACATAATATGTAGGCCGTAGGCAGAATGAAAACATAAAAAAAACATAACGCAACAAAACATAACGCATACGAGACCATAGGCAACAAAGCACATGAGCAAGTGAAGTTCATTCCATCCCCGAGAGAAATCTGCGGATCCATTCCTTCCTAAGTTCAACCTTCCTAATCATGAAACCCTCGCTTCAGGCTCACGAACTTGGAGATAATCTAACACTTCCACCAACTCTCTTTCCTCAAAGCCATCCACTTCCATAATTCGAGCATATAAAATTTTTGTCCAATGCTGTGGATGCTGTGGACTCTTAATTGCATTCGCGATTTCACTCACAACCGATACTAAATCTGACATTGCCGCTCCGGCCCGTGGCTTACGATTGGAATGGCTGGATCTACCGTTAGATGAGGTCGCAGGGATGCTAGAAACAGGAGGTATTGGAGTGTCATTGCCTTCTTTGTCGCTAATGTCTTCCACAGCATGTCTTTCAACGTTTTCATTGTTGGACTCATAATTCTCTGTGTTAACGCCAAATTCCGAATACAATGAGGTAGCGTACGATCCGGTCGCATTGTCCTCACCACAAATTACCCTAAGTCCTTCGTAGTTGTCAATATGCCTGTTAATAAAAGCTTTCGCACCAGGGTGTGCCTGTATAATGCAAGTGAAAATTGAAGGAGTTGCACCATAATTAGGAGAAAGCAAGCAATCAACTACTTAAGCGGTCGATAGTTGTACAGCTTTTACCTCAGTGTACGTGACGGCTACAATTGGGTCTAGTGTGATCATTTTCATATCATCATCCCACCCCGCCCCACTCAATTCCCTTGCCTTTTTGATTTTGACGTACCACTCTTTCAATGTCCGGTAATGGTTCTCTACATTTTCAGCATTGAAGTCCGTGCCGAACTTTGCGTTAACTGTGGACGCGGCGTGGCTGAATGCAGCCCTCTTGAAAGACTTGTCACATTTAAGACCCCTTCTTGGTTGTTCCACCAAAATCGGTATTAAAAAGTTGTCGAAATCGGCCTTCCATCTTTTATTCGGTGTTCCACGCTTGTTTGAACCTGCTTTTGACGTAGAAACATCACGCACAATATTGCCACTGACCATGATCCTAACACGATCAAACAAAAGGTGAGACAGTAAAGCATGCATGATGAGTGCAGTAACATGTCCAAGCATGGTGTGCATATGAAACATTCATTCTCATACCAAGTAAGAGAAAACATAATTTTCAAAATTGCAAATCAAACGCACACATAGAAGCTATCCCCAAAACAAGAACATGTAATACAATAACATTTTTTGAGCATCAATGTCCAGACATGGCTAGAAGAACAAGCAGCTAGAGATATCTTTCAGACCACTCAATGTGACATATATTAAAGCACTAAGCATGGTATGTTAGCTAACCCTAATCCTATGTTGACAATGTGACATATATATATATATATATATATATATATATATATATATATATATATATATATATATATATATATATATATATATAGCTAGATGTTAGCAAAGAATAAACGTGTTTGGACTTAACCATGGTTATTTCAAGAGCTTTCCTCTCATGCCTACTAAACATAGAAGATTGCCAAAATTTGTAATCATATAACTAATAAACACATTGGAAATCATTAAAAGTGACATGAATAAAAGCAAAAAAAGAAGTTCATCAATGATCTCTCGAAGCCAAACCCAAAAGCTCCTTAAAAAGAAAGAAAGAAAGAAAGAAAGATCTCTGAGTGTGCTAAAAGGAAGGGTGAGATGTATACCCTTGCCACATTTGAGATGAAATGAAGAGCAAACCCAAATTTCAAAAGCATAACTCATTAAAGTGAAGGAAAATGGCTTCAAAAAAGGTTTTTTCTTTTATTTTCATAGTAAGATTTTAACCACAAATTTATTGCCAAATGTTTTTATTATTCTTTGCTAAAAAAAGTCTACAGACCTAGCCCTGTTCAAAAAGAGTTGAACCAAAGTATAGAGAATTCTTAATAAAACTAGTAAAATTAAAGCTCTTCTTCCATCCCCACTCACTAACCCTGGACCAATCTTCCCTCCTAACAATTACAAGTGCAAGCACACAAACACAAAAAAAAAAAAAGGAAAAAAAGTTAACAATAGATGCACAATTCCAAAACCAAACAATCAGATCTACAAAAACAACCCACAAAAAAAGAAAAAGCAAAAGAAATAAAAAATCCCTAATCAACCAAACACAAGAAACAAGATATCGAAACCCCAAGAAGATCACAAGGGGGCTCACCTTCGTTGGAAGGAACGGCACGCTACTGACCCGAGTCGCCGGCGATCTCACCAAGGTTATCTCCCAATCCGCTCGCCGCTGCGCTATTTAAATCGACGCTTGCTACAATGACGGCCGATTGTTGCAAGTGCCAACGACGATCAGGAACAAGGAAATGGCAAGAAGGCGGTGAAACCCTAGCTATCGGAGAAGAACATGACGAGATAAAAGGGAAAGTGGGGATGGTCACGGGCTGCACAGGATTGGGGAAGGGGGGGTGTTCGTAGACACCCCCACACCCCCACGTGATGAGTTAAAACGGGATGGGACTTCGGCCACGTCAGCCGAAGTCCCACTTCGGAGCTTTTTATCCGGAAGTCAGGAGCTGGATTTCAGCCTCTGTTGGAAGTCCCACTTCCATATCAACCTATCACTTCAGGAAACCAAACATAAGGAACTCAGCCGGAAAATGCCACTTCAGCCACTTCGGTGAGATTTCCGGTGAAACAAACACCCCCTGAGTGGCTCAGATTGGTTGTTGTGATGGCTGGGATTGGCCACATGTTTTGTTGAGTTGTTAGAACAACCAAGCTAGCATGTTATGTTATCTTATCCCATGCATGTAATAGTTAAGTGCTATATTAATCCTTTGCTTCTTCTATATTATCCCATGCCTGAACAAGTGGTATCATAGCCCACGCCGGCCGCTTGCCGTCTGCCTCGCCGGAGACACTACTTATCAAAGGCTGTTGCTCACCCTTCTATCCGAATAGCTGAAGTTGTAATGTTACTGAAAACACTTCCACTTCAGTCCAAGTTTTTAGAGGTGAAGGTTATTCTTTATGGAGTCTTCAGATGAAAACCTTATTCAGGTTTAAAGGGTTGTTGGCCATTGTAGAAGAAGGCATTGGTGAGATAGAAGATAAGAAGAAGAGGAAGACGGAGAAAGAAGAAAAGGAGCTGGAGGAGAGACGCAAGCTTGATGCTCATGCGCTCTATCTACTTCAACACTGCCTGAATGCCAAAATTCTCATGCGGATTGTTGAAGCCAACACTACTCATCAACCATGGAAAATGCTACAAACTGAGTATCAAGGTGATGAAAAGATAGCTACGGTGAATCTTTATGGCTTGAAGACAGATTTTGATGAGATGAAGATGAAGAATGGCAAAAAAGTTCAAGAATACATCACCCGTGTTCTTGACATCGTATACAAAATCAGGGTGCTTGGAGAAACTCTTGTTGAACAAGAGGTTATTTTCAAAATCATGAGAACTCTCACTCCAAACTATCCCCTGTAGTATCATCCATCTTAGAAGGGAATGATATCAGGACAATGACAGTGGAGAAACTGAGTGGGTCCTTAAAGAGCCATGAAGTTATCCTTGCATTATCAATTACTGATGAAGAAGTTAAAGCTCTGCAAGCCGAAACTACACCATCCTGGCCGGGTGAAAATAGCAACTCAGGAGGACGAGGCAAAGGGAGAGCTCCTTTCAAAGGCCGCTTCAGAGGAAGAGGGCGAGGTAGAAGTACTGACGCCAATGTGACCGAAAAGGAACTGGTTGTTGAAGAACAAAGGTTGTTCATGGCCAGTGGAGGAGGATGTTCGGGAGCAGCGTCGGTGTGGCTCATCGACAGCGGGTGCTCCAACCATATGAGCGGCATAAGAGAGCACTTCCATGATCTTGATGAAAATATTCAGCAAGTCGTAAGGCTTGGAGATGGGAAGGCCATCAAGGTTGAAGGTGTTGGAACTGTTAAGTTTCAAACAAACAATATGAGAATAAAATACTTAAAAGAAGTTGAATTTGTCCCACAATTAGCCCACAACTTGCTCAGTGTGGGTCAACTCATTCTCATGGGATACAATGTGACCTTCTCAAACAAGGAGCGCACCATTCTTGATCAAGAGGGAGACACTGTGCTTGTTAAAGTCCCTATGAATACTCATAGGCTTTTTTCCCTTGAAATAGAAGACTTAGGTGCAGCACATGTTGCAAGACAACAGTCTTCATCTACCTCACTTTGGCACAAGCGATTTGGGCATCTCAATATTGGGAATCTTCAAAGGATGGTCAAAATGAAGATGGTGCTCTGTATGCCTCCCGTAACTACAACAGACAAATGTGAACGGTGCTTGGAAGGGAAGCTCACGAAGAATTCATTTCCAAAGGGGCTAGCACCAAGAGAAAAGGCTACACTTGAACTCATTCATGGAGATCTAGTTGGGTCAATGCAAACACAGTCGGCAGGTGGCAACATGTATCTATTTTTACTTACCAATGACTTCTCTAGGTTCAGCTGGGCCTACTTTCTCAACTCGAAGAAAGAAGCACTGAAGTACTTCAAGAAATTCAAAACCTTGGTGGAGAAATAGCTATCCTTGCAAGTTGAGATGAGTTTGTGCACTGAAGCAAAGGTAGACCGACGTGTACTTCTGGGCTAAAGTCTAGAGTCCAAGGCATATCAACTTTTGCATTCCCTCCATATGAAAAATCACTATTAGTGCACATGTCTCATTCTGTGAAGGAACCAAGTGGGAGTGGAATAGTGCCAAAGATTCCATTCAAAACACTACCATTGAAATGTATGAAGACAACAACACACCAGACTCACAAAAGGAGTCAACATCCACCAACCAAATTATTGACTCAGCTAGTGAAGAAGAGGAGACAACTAGACATGAAAGTGACACTCATTATAAGAGGTACAGGTTGTTAACTGATGTGTATGAAGAGTGTTGTTTTGCTTTTGCAGTTAGTGATCCTACCAACTATGCAACGGCAAGAAAATTCAAAGAATGGAATAAAGCTATGAAAGAAGAAATTCATTCCATTATCAAGAACAATACTTGGGAGCTAACCACTCTGCCCAAAGGGAAGCAAGCTGTTGGTCTCAAGTGGGTCTTCAAATCCAAGTATAATGCAGATGGGACTCTGAACAAGAGAAAGGCTAAACTTGTGGCCAAAGGATACTCTCAAATCGAAGGTGTGGAATTCATAGAGGTGTACTCTCCTGTTGCTAGGTTAGAAACCATAAGAATTATTCTGGCTTTGGGTGCACAGCAAGGATGGGAGATTCACCAACTTGATGTCAAGTCAGTGTTCCTCAACGGTGAGCTCGACGAGGAGGTCTTTGTCCAACAACCTGAAGGGTTTAATATTGCAGGGAGCGAGGAGAAAGTATACAAACTCAAGAAGGCATTGTATGGCTTGAAACAAGCACCACGAGCCTGGTCCTCCAAGATACATCTTCATTTCCTCAAGATGGGGTTTGAGAGAAGCAGCAATGAGCCCACTCTTTACAAAAAAAGGCTTGATCATCAAGGAGTTCTTATTCTGTGCATATATGTTGATGATATAATATATCTAAGTAATTCTCAGGATATGCTGCTCAAGTTCAAAGTGGAGATGATGAAAGCATTCGAAATGACCGATCTAGGACTTCTTAAATATTTCCTAGGTCTTGAAGTTTCTTAGCTGAAGAAGGAGATCAAGGTTTGTCAAAAAAGGTATGCTGAAAGTCTATTAAAGGATTGCGGGATGTTCAATTGTAGGGGCCTGTTTACTCCTATGAATGTAAGTGAAAAATTGCAACAAGAGGACGACACAACTCCTACAAATGTCGAGAGGTATCGAAGGATGGTGGGTGGACTCTTGTACCTCACACACACATGTCCGAACATTCAATTCTCAGTTGGAGTTGTGGCCAGGTTCACTCAAAGTCCAACTGAGCACCACATGGATGCAGTGAAGCGTATCATGCATTACATCTCAGGCTCCTTAAGTTTGGGGCTATGTTACAAGCAAGTGCCTGGGTTTAAGCTAAGTGGGTACTCAGACAATGACTTTGGAGGAAGCTTAGATGATAGAAAAAGCACAACAGGATGGATCTTCCACCTTGGTTCAGTGGCTGTGTCCTGGAGTTCGAAGAAGCAGGACGTTGTTGCCTTATCCAACACTGAAGCAGAGTACATGGCTGCTGGTTCAGCTGCATGCCAGGCCATGTGGTTGCGAAGGATTTTGGAAGATCTCAACCAAAAGCAGGAGCAAGCGACCACCATATATTGTGATAACAACTCCGCAATATTACTTGCTAAACTCCTAGTGCAGCATGGGAGAACCAAGCAGGTTGACACTCGGTTCCATTTCATCTGTGACCTACTTGCAAAAGGAATCCATAAGGTTGATTCACTGCTGGACTCATGAGCAAGCAGCAGACCTCCTGACAAAATCTCTCACGGTACAGATGCATGAAATACTGAGAGCTAAGTTTGGGATAATCGAGCAAGGAGAGGGTGTTGGATTTACTCAGTCAACCCAAGTAGAAGACGTTAACCTGCTGAGTGGGATAAAGACGGTCCACGTTGGAGAAGCTTATGTTGAGCTGGAATTGGTCCACTGTAGAGATGGACCTCATTAAGGAGCCGTTCACTTTGGTCTTTGGTCAGCACCGTTGGCCGTTACTTTATGCCGGGTTTTGAGTCTTAGGTGTAGGAGCTTGAGTGGCTAAGATTGGTTGTTGTGATGGCCGGGATTGGCCACATGTTTTGTTGAGTTGTTATAACAACCAAGCTAGCATGTTATGTTATCTTATCCCATGCACGTAATAGTTGAGTGTTATATTAGTTCTTTGCTTCTTCTACCGGCCTCACGCCTGAACAGTAATTATATGCAATATTATGTATTCTTTGTATAATCTCATTGTAAATTGAATTGAAATAATCTTTTTTGTCTTATATTATGTAGAATTTAAAAGCATGAATATATATAAGGTAAGAGAGAAAGATGAATACATCGATGACCGCAGTAGAACATATGAAATACATCACTTCTAATCCCTTCGCTTTAAAAGATCTTCTCAACACCGTAAGATTAGCCACAACCTTATATATATATATAATTGAGTAATGATGTTAATTAATTGTTACAAATTAATGTTAACAAACTAATTACTTGATTGAGAGGTAGAATCCATGGATGCAGCTACGAATGGATCAAGAAGATCACAAAGTGTGCACTAAAAGAAGTTTCTCAGAAGCACAAAAAGAAGTGAAATTAATGAAATCTTATATTCAATAAAGAAAGTGTTGGATTTCAGCTTCACTGATGTTCTGCACTTTGAGTTTAGTTAGGAGATCATTCAACAAGATATATGAATATGCACATCTAACGCTAGCGCTCTAATGTGTATAATTAATTTTCTTGTAATGTAAATTTTTGTTTTCGGACATTGGATTATTTATACCTTTAATTAATGTCAGAAGAAAAACATACAACTATTCAAATATTTGAAAATTATTAATTTTTAATTTTGTGGTGGTAGGGTGATAGAAAATGCAAATAATCCTTCTCAAAAAAGAAAATGCAAATAATAAAATATTTTTTTGTTTTCTAGTTTATTTCTAATTAAGAAAAAAAGAAAAAAAGAATCACTATGGGAATTTGTGGGTTGTTGAAGCTATTGGAGATTTAGAAAGCTTTTTTGGCAACCGGTCTTGAGATTTGTTGTTATTGGTGTTGTTTTCCTTTATAGATCTGGGATTACAATGATTGATCCATAGAGTTCAGCAGTTTTCAGTAGCAAAATTAGAAGAGGGCAATGCTAACCCTACCACATCAATTTTTTGATTTTGGTTGTGGACCATCCATGCGTATATAACAATCAAGTAATTTAATCAGAGGAGTGGAGGCTGCTTAATTGAGCACACTCATAATTAATTGGCTTTTGTCGCGCTAGGTGTGCTCATCATGTTATCCATGTAAAAGAAATCACTAGCATCTCTACTATCTCATTTTGATTCTTGTTGCAGAGCTTGGGCATGTTTCTAATCATCCGTGCAAACTTGAATTTCAATATTTTATGAGGGTCAACTGCAAACGTGTCGTGTCTAACATGTTCCCACCTACGCAAAAAGCCTGCTCGGAAGCTACTGTAGATATAGGGCACGCAAAAATATTCTTTACCATTAGTGAAAGAATGGAGTACGGGTTTCCATTACCTTGCCACCAATGGAGGACATTGAATGTCATGTTTGTGTTGATTTCTTCTGAGAATCGGAAGGTAGTGTTCAAATACAAGTCGACCTCTGTATATTGTGATCCCCTTGGCTTCTTCTTTGCTTGCCTCTGCCGAAATGATTCTCCTCCGCTACTGCTAGATTGTCCTACTTCCTCACATTCAACCTGTGGGACTATATGGCTATATCTAATACAATAGATATCATATAATTCAACAAGTTGACTCTTAACAGTAGCAACAATTTCATTGACATCCACAACACTGTCAAAGTCCGGTTTAGAATCTTAAGGATCCACGTCACTCATGGGCAAGCTCATAGCAAACGGTTGGGAATCTTGTCGTCCATTGAACCCTAAAAACTTGTAATATGCTTCCAAATATTCTTGCAAACCTTCTAGCTTCTGCCTTGGATCAAGAACGAATGCAACTAAAGCAATAGGAGGTATATTCTTATAATAAAGCAACCATTTAATCTTCATAGGGATCAGTGCAGTAAACAATTGTGGATATGATCTAAACTTCCAAAACTGCTCAGCCACATCAACAACACCATATAAAAATAAATGGGAAGTAGGAAAATAAACTTGAGAAAACAAATTAGTACATGTGTCAAAAACCGAAAGCAAATCAATAATACGAGCAATAAGTATCCATTGATACTCATATAAACAAAAACCAACCAATGATTATTTAACAAAATTAGTCAACAATGTCTTATAGGGAAATGTTGCACTAAGAAGCTGATAAGTGGAGTTCCATCTTGTTTTGACATCTTTAGGAAATTTTTTAACCCTCATCTTGTTTCATAAGGGTCATGCTTTTTCCCCAATAAGCTACGACTTCCCTAACAGGGAGTATGCAATCTTTAAGTTCTTTCAAACCACTTTGCACCCATAAGTTCAAAACATGGCAAACGCATCTTATATGAACATATTTTCCACCACATGAAAGCCTTAAAAAATCCTCTAGATGTCTAATTGAGGCCGTATTAGCAGAGGCATTATAAAAAAAATCAAAACAATTTTAAACATTAAACCAAATTCTTTAATAACTCCACGAATAAGTCTATAAATATTATCAGCGGTATGAGACTCGTTGAACCCCGTAAAAGCAAGAACGCGTTTTTGGATATTCCACTTGTCATCGACCCAATGCGCTGTAATACCCATAATAGAATTTTCATGAAAAACATCGGTCCATACATCAGAACATAAAGAAACACAAGAGTTAAAAGTACAAAAATACTCACAAAGTTGTTCTCTACCATTCTTGTAGTTTTTGAATATTGTTCTTTAAATTGTCCTTTGTGATACCTTCTTGCATGCCGGTTGCAATGTGTCACTGATGCATTCTTGCACTTAACACCGTTCAGCGAAGCTGCATGGCAAGCGCTCGGCGGAAATTGTCTCTGCAATTTTATCCCTGTATTTTGGTTACGAAAATGTAAATAGAGATGATTGAGAACCCTTACCTTTGTCCACATTGAATCTAATTTGGGATTGTGATCGAGTATGTCCAAGCTTGTTTGGGTGCTTATTCTCCAAGTGTCTGTTGAATGTGCCATATCCTCCTCCCTTACAATGCTTAAATTCCGAACAACAATAATTACATTTACCATGTGTTATAATGCCATAATTATTATACAACTTTGAAAAATGAGTTTTAAAAATATTAGATTTGAGGCGGTTTCCGTGAAGCTATATTGTAATGTCTACAAATATTTATAAAAAAACATATCCATAAAAACTATAAGTAATAATTTCATTCATTTTTTAAATAATTTCATGCAAATATTTATCAAAAAAATATACAAAAACTACAAATAATAATTTCATGCAAAATAAAATAAATGAATAAACGAGTCTAAACTGCAACTAATTATTTCATGCAAATAAATAACTACAATTTATTATTTCATGCAAATTTTTTAAAAACACAAATCTAAACTAATAATTTAAATAGATAAATCATGACCAACCATGTTAATTGGAGACCGTCAAAAATAAAGAAAATAATAGATAATCCAAATTTGCTCCAAGTCTCCAAAACTCCAAGAATTAAGACCCCAAGTATCCAAATAATTAGAAATAATACAAGTAAGAGTTGAGAATTAATGAAATTAGAAGAGAATGAGAGTGGCAGTTGGGAGATTAAGAGAAAGAGTTGGGGAAGAATGATAATTTGAAATTTATTTTTTTGATTTTGTTTTTACATTTAAATTAAAAAATATTTTAAAAAAACCCAACGGCTTTAATAGCCGTTGGGCCCGTTGGTGGCCCAGTTCCAAACCGGGTTTCAACCCGACAGGTCAACCCATCGGATCACGGGTTGGGGAAGGCCAAACCCGTAACCGGTCCGTCTATAGGATGGGCCGGTTACGGGTCAATGAACCGGTTCCCCGGTTCCGGGCTGGGTCGATTTTCCGGACGGCCCGCGCCCATCTCTAATACACTCCTGTACAACTATTTGCAGTCCTTCAAATACAAGTCTTCAGTTTCATACTGGTATAGTTTCTTGTCAAGATGTGAGGATCAACGGCTGTGTGTTGTTTTTGGTGGCATTGGTATAGTTTCTTATATGAGTACGACTTTTATTTTTCTATTTGCCATTTATCATTGTTTTTGGTATTGGTTCTTCCATGAGGTTATCTGAAAATTTTGGCAAATACCGAAAATATCACATAAAAATTAATTCAATAAAAATTAATTTAATAAATAAATATATTTAGGGTAAAACCGTCAAATCCCTGTAATTTTGCATGTTTTCGCCAAAAAAACCACAGGTCCGATGTATAATGGTGAAGACGAGATCCAAAGGGCAAACCATAACAATGATGGATAAAGGGCAAAGCGGTAGTTTCACACTGATTTTTAATTTTAAACATTTGCTAAGTGCATTGTGGTCTTTGCATTGGTCTATAAGAATTTGATAAATTTTGGAGGAATTTTGGTTACTTTTGTCATATATTTATTAGTTAACATCAAGAAAAAAAAAACAATGCCACATATTATTAACATATCACTTATTAATTTACATATATATAGAGATAATTATTTACTTTAAGTTAAGTTAAAATAAATTATTTTCATTTTTTATGTAAAATCTTTTTTATTAAATATATAATTAATTTCAATAAATAAATTATGAATTTTTATAGCAAATTAAGAATAAAACTGATTTTAATGAAAAAAGTTATATGTTTTTATATTAAAAATAAAAATATATCTTATATTTTCAATGTATTATATGAATGTCATCCATTATAAAAAATATTTTATATAAGTAAAAATGCATAAAATTATTTCAAATCAAAATTAAAGCATGAAATAAAATTAAAGGAGATCCGACGAGTAATTTCACTAATATTCGGGGGTGGTGTGTAAAATCCAATCATTATAATAACAAGGACTTGTTTGTAAAATAAAATGTTCACGTGGCTGTTCTGTAAACTTAACTCTACTTTTTTGTTTGCATAATAAAAAATCCCAGGCTCCCCCACCGTTCCTTTCTTAGGCGCCGGCGCACGTCTTCAATGGCGGCCACCGAGGGCGGAGACGAAACACCTTGCCTTAGAGCCTTAGGTTCTCTCTTCAAGACCAGTGATTACTATCTGGTGTGAGCGCTTCCCACTTCACTCTTTTTCTTCGCTTCTAGAACCCTAATAACGGCGCTTGAATTTTCCCTTCTAATCTGAATTTCATTCTTTTTGTGTTTTCGTTGTGTGCCCAATCTTGCAGGGATGATGCTGTTGTTGACCTAAGTGTTGGTTGTGAAGGATTTGCAAATCAGTACAAAGTAGGTCTTTTTTTTTATTTAATTTTTGTGGAATTCGATGTTTAGATTTTAGGTCATGGTGCTTTAGATGAAGAGAAGAATTTAATTGACAGCTTTCAATAAGTTTTTTATGTTCATATTGTAATATTTATTTATTTTTTATGGTGAATTGTTGAGGAATTGACGATAAATAGGCTTGATAGGAGGTATCAACAATAGGAAAGAAAAGAAGAAAATTTTTGAAAATTTTGGTTGGCCAAGAAACGTAAGTGTTTTTAGGAGTTTTTACTCAACGGATGAGATATTGTTTACTGTCTAAGAGTAAAAATTATTATTAAACAAATGAACACACCAACTTAAATGTGTTTCTTGATGTTAGCTATTCTTTGCAGTGCCAGACAGTATTTTATTTTTTAATTGTGTTAACTTTGTTATTTTTATGGCTCTAGATAGCTGATTGCATGTATGGTAGTACTTCTTGTTCTTAACACCTAAGAAAACTCTATGACATTCTACTGTGCCAAGAGATTCAAGATAAGCGGTAAGACCTTTTTTCTTTTGTCTTGTCATTTGGTCCTTTCAAAATAAGCTTAGGAACTTGTAACTAAAATATCTATGAGAATTGAGCTCTTTTTATTATGAATAAAACAAATGACATTGTGCATCCCAAATGGTTGGAAATGGCAATTTAGTCCGACAATACTTGCTCAAAAGATGTTGTTAGTGAAGTTTACTAACCTTATCCAAATGAGCATCTAAAATCATAAGTTGTACTAACAAAAACTTATTCACTGTCTTAAGTCGCAAAATTTTATGGAGGTATCCCTTTTAAATTGGGATCTATTAACTTAAAACCAGTGCTCTCAGCATTTGTTGTCAGTATTTTATAAGGACCCATATCCCAAACATTGTGTCTCAGTTTTTATTTTCCTTCATCTCATTGGATGGATTCATGGTTATTTTCCTTTGGGCGACTAGTTATCCTGATGATATATACTGTTATTCCTCTTATAACTTGATGATTTGACATGCTTTTTGTGCAAATAACTTGAGTAGGTGGATTATAGCATATCATATTTCTCATGACTTTGTTGGTATTTCATATATGTTTGCAGGCAAACTGGTTTCATATATGTTATTACTTTTAAATTTGCTTTAGTAGATATACCCTTGCAAAGTCCATACAATTGCACATGTACCTCTTAAATCTGGTGTATATTGCCTACCCTTTGCAAAATGCTATATAATTTTAATGCTCATAAATCCCATTCATTTATAATGATTTTTTGGTTAGTGACGGAAAGCATCATATTAGATGTCTTCTTTGAAAGTTGATGAACCAAATGTATCTTTTGAAGAGTTTTATGGGCAATTTGGATGTCCTTATTTTTTAAGCGGTTATTTCATGATTTCTAGACACACTTGTGTTTTTTAAGTGCTTAAACTAGTAAGCTTAAGCAATTGCTTTGGATGAATTATTACTTGAACACTTTTGTTGTTATGTTACCTGTTTGGATGTATGCATGTGGAAGTATTTATAAAGTGGTAAATTACCTCTGGACCAAATTCTACTAATATTCAAATTAACCAAATCCAGTTCAAACTCAATCAAGAGAAGTAGACTTTGAGTTTCAATAGTATTTGGTTATCTTCGACATTTCTAACAATTACTTGGTTAAAGATTTTTGAAATAGGAAAGAGAAATAGATTTTTATTCCATTGAAGGGACTCTCTTTATAATGTATCTTAAGAGTAACTGTATGACATCTCAATGAAGCAAGTTTCAAATTCGTAGAAAAATAGTAGAGAACTAGATTCCAACGAGGCTTTAGATAGAAATGGCTAGCTTTCAAAGTTTGAGGAGGCTTGAAGGAGACTGCCGGTTGTGAGACTTAAAGAAGATTGGGAGCCTCTGAACAAATTGACAGCGAAAGTGATTAGTTAGGATACACTAACTATATGGATATGAAGGGGAAAATCTTTTTTTCCAAGAGCAGTTTTTTCACAATTTTAATCCAAGTGTTTTTGCCTACCATTACTAGTGTTTCTTAGAGAAATACCAATCTCAAACTTTTAGAAAAAGCACCTAAACCACCTTTGTTGCTCTGTTTCTTTTTTTTTTAGGAAGCCAATTCTAACATGCGTTTTTATCTCAAGAAGCATGTCATAAGTGAAGTGCTTATTTAAGTAAAAGATGTACCCAAATGGGGTCTATACCTTTTCTGACTTTTCTATACACCATTTCCTATTTGCAAGAGTTCTGTACAGCAAGTTGGCGCAAATATTCTGAAACAACAATGTTTTATATCTTTTTCATGATAACATTTACATTTAAAATTAGAGAATTCAGGATTTATCCTTAAAGGGCCTAAAAAATGAAAATGAACTCTAACTGTAATTTTTGCTTGCTTCTATTATCTCTACAATATCTGGTTTTCTTTCTTTCTATTAATTGTGGTTTAAATTATTGCAGAACTATTGTATCAATTTCGATGCCAAGTCACAAATTAGAGCTTTCACAAATTGTTAGGTTTTGTTCTTTATTATTATATCTCATTTTCTTGCTTCAATAGGATCTCTGCTATGTTCTGTTTTGGTTGTGCTGGTGGTCTGGTACAATTTAAATGCTGGCATGTTATTTACTTGATTTGTTTTTAAATGTTTTGGATGTTATCATCTTTTGTTCATAATATTTCATAAGGTTTTCCTGTTAATTGGCTAAAAATTTATATATTTATACTGAATGCAGCAGCAGTGTCACTATATGCTATTCGTCCTCCTTTCACTTGCAGAGTATGCTTCCTCCGAAGATTTGGAATTAACTCAAGAGAGAAGCTTTAGGTTTCCCCTTAGCCTTTACAATGGCTAAAGAGCTAAGTGGTTGCCGTAGAATGTGGCCTTAATACTTTTATGTCAAAATAACTTTCAAGCCTATGAGATTTTTCTGCCGCTGATCTCTATTAATTAGTGGTTTACATTGTTGCAAACTTACATTTTATTCAGAAGAGGAACTTAACAACTAGAAGAAAAAAACATGGAGCAGTAGCATACAGTAAATCTATCTCTGCTTCTAAAGACGTTGAGAACAAAGTACCTAAACCTTTTGGGGTGAATGAATCAAGAGAGGTGGCTTTAACAAGAGTTTTCCATGATAGAACAAACAACAATGAATGTGACTTGCTTAATCAAGGTGCAAATGAGGCCATTTGTTTTGGATTTGGTGTCAGACACGTTGGAGAAGTTGTCTACTCTGATAGAGAGTTGTCAAGTGTGAGCACTATAGTCCCTGATAAATTTGAAAAGCAGCGCGTCTTTTTTTATGTCACTGATATGAGAGTGAATAATATAGATAAAAACTTACAATGGATGGCGTAGAGTTAGGGAAGAATACAGAAACTTTGCAGGCGCATTTAAGTGTTGGTAATGATGATTGTCCTGAAATGATACTCGAAGATGCTGTGTTAAGGCTTCATCTTGAGAGGGAATCCTCTGACAAAGGAAATGAGAATGGATGTTCTGAAGTCTCCTGTATATCCTACAACGCAACTAGTGTGGAAACTGATTGTGTTGACACCAAATATTCAAAGCCCTTTCATATTTCTCCTTCTTGTGATTTGGATGAGTACAGGGATCAAGAATGTCCTGATAACTCAGTTTGCTTTGAATTTGGTGACTTGAAGGTAGCTTGTGATACTTTCTACATGAAATACTACTTCTACAACTGTCAAATGCAGGAATCACCGTGGTCTCCTCCTGAGGCTTGGAGTTCACTTTCAGCTTCGGAAGCACATCTGGTTCGAATGATATGACGGTTCGTGCAGCTGAAGATGATAGTAACCTTGGTTGTGCCTGTGATACGCTCTGTTACCATGATACATCTGAGAAATTGCAGGAAAGCATATGTGATACCGAAGATTTAGGTCATTCTTCAGCAGAAGTTCTATTTGGTTTAAATGGAACTTCTCTAACTTCAAGCTTCAGAGGTAATCAAGTTACTGCAATCTTTGAAACAAATTTAGATAGACTTATTAAGAAAATTTGTAAAAAGCAAGTTCCTTTCTATTTTTCAAGTGCTAATTGTTCTGCTAAAGGTTGTAACTTTATTCCATTCAATTTCTTTTACGTTCTTGTTTGATAATAGCTTTTGTATGCTATGCCTGTTTAGGTTTTATGGTAACGAGTAGATATAGTTTTAAAATCACCCCCTTGGATTCTCGTGAAGTGCATCATGCAGGTGAGATCTAGGTTTCGTTTACTTTATTCGTTTTGTGGATTTTGCTTTTGTTTCTTTTGGATGGATTCTGATTTTTGTGCTTGTTTTTGTTTTATTTGCATCTTTAGAAAGTTTCGACCTTTGTAGTTTTGTTTCATTGCTGAAATTCATTTGGGTGTTTACTTCTTTGGCTGTTTATTTTGTCGCGATTAATAAATGTTTTCTTTGTGGTCTTTATTTGATTCCTGTCATCCTAAGCTGTGACATTTTGAAATTTGAGAAAGAATATGATAATTGTATTCTAATTTGTCGGAAGTATCGGATATGATTCAAAGGCTACTTTTCAATGCATTATATTACTTGTTGCATTATGTCTGTATGAATTAACTGTTGAGTTTCCTAATTTGAAAAAAGTTTTATTTTCTTTAAATAAATGTGGACAAGCTAGGAACCCTCTGAACTATTTTGTTAGAAGGGAGTCAAACTCTCTACCTTCCACTTGTTGGGCAGATGAGTAACCACTTTTCTATTGTAGGGGTGGTGCAATGGGAAAAGTTGATCATAGGATGGTTATCAGTTTCTTTTTATTTCCTTCACAGAGTAACATTTTCTCAGCTGTCTATTACGGAATACAACATTATGATAAACTTACATCTTATTTTAAATTTTATTTTCGTGTTTTTTTTAATTATATTATAAGTTCATTTTTTGGTTTTGGGACAAAAAAAATCTAAGATGCTCACTATCAGCATAGCATAAACGGGTTAATATAAAATTAAAACTGAAGCTAATTTATTCATGTAAATTATCCCTAGACATCTTAATAGAATAAACTAATAGTTGAACTTAGTGTACATATTGTATTTTGATACATGTTTATTTTGTGTGATCTATTTGTTATTCTTTGCTCGGAGCCTCTTGATTGAGAATAACTAGGCTTGCCGGAGCTTATGGCAAAATCTTCTACTGATTATTAGCAACAATGATCTCTGACGTTAAAGCACTCCATTGCCGCATGGAGTGTGATATTGTTTGTTGGAAATATTTGTTCCTTTTCATTTATGAATTTTGTTTGGAAGGTTAGTTTTTGTTTCAACCCTCTAGAGAAATATATTCTTCTTTATTTTCAAAATTTTTGAAAAGGAGGGTTGCTGTCTGAGCCCTCTAAGAAATTTAGTTATGATTCAGGCATGCAAAAAAGGGTTTACAAGAGATTTTTTTTTTTTTTTTTTTTTTTTTTTTGTATCCTGTTTTGCTTTTTCCACGGATCCGGTTCTAACTTAACTTTTGTATGGCTATTAGCTAGGCGTTGCTCTTGAGCTTAAATGGTATCCAAGTGGGTTAACTTTTTGAGAGAAATTTTGTAATTCAAACATTTTACAAGGACCCTATATGCGAAATAATTGTAGTGGAATAATTTGTTTTATAAGTTTTATTTTAAATTAAAAATGGCTGCATGTAAAACAAATAGTGGAACAACCATCTACACACTGATGGCTATGAGAAATTCAAATATCTGTGCACATGAAGGCTAAAAATTAAATGGGAATAGGAATAGGAATAGGCCCTAAAATGAATCCTATTAGGATTAGGATTTTTTTTTTATATTTGTTTTATAACCTAACATGTTTTACTTTTATTGCAACCAGAATTCTGACTGAAATCAAATTCATTTTAATAATTCTGACTAGAACTAGGAAAGCAAATTCTCACGCCACACTATATATACACAGGTTATATGTTCATCCTCATACACAATAATATTTTGATAATAGCTAGAATAAAACTTGGTAATCAATCATGGAAGAAAACCATGAGTACATTGTTTTAATGGAAGGTATTCAATATGCTCTAGACCAGGTTAGGGGTTTCAATTTTTATAGTCGTCTCGTCAATCAAATTCAAGAAAAACCAGATGAAATACCCGATATTTTCAGAAATGTTACAGGTTCTTGTCTTATCCCTATGGTGATATATAGACTAGGTAGAATTCAATATAGTTACGCTTCTAGATTCCATCTAGCTCTGGCTTTACTACTTCGAGAAGTTCCAGGGTTAGAGATACGTCAAGAGATTACAGTTTGTTGTGATGATCTCACTTTGAATCAAGTTGAAGAAAGAGCTCTTAAAGCCCATGGATGCAAAATTATCCGTATGTCTGGTGGTCGTTTTAGATGGATAGTTGATGAACTTACTTTGTTTTTTTTACCATCCACTAGGCCTGAAGTTGTAGGAGATTTATTACAAATGAATTGGTGCTCATCACAACTTGAGAAGATGATAATCTTGGGAGAGAGCTTGACTTCTATGGCTTGTGATTTGAATGAGATAATATCCACACGCGACAATGAAGAAAGGCCCCCAAACATGACTAGTAAGAAATTAACCTATGTGACTGATAGATTGAGATACATGTGGGCGATAAGAAAATATACATGGGAGTTTGAGATAAATGATGAATCCTCATCGATTGATGAATCCCAAGACTATAATCCTGAACAAATATTTCAAAATATGTGTTGGCATGGATTCGATTTTGATGGACCTGATATTATTGAAAAAGACATGAACAATTTTTTACCAAGTAAGTTTATATGGTTTTTAATTCTCTTATGTGTACTATATGATTTCTTATAATTTTTATTAATTAATTTATTAATTTTATTATTTTTGTTTGAAGCCACGGATTTTTGTTTCAAGTGGGTGGATGATGAGATAAGGTAAGAACAAGTTGCACTAATTAATACATTTAAATTATTATTATTATTATTATTATTATTATTTGAATTCTTTCATATACATACTTCCAAAGATAAATATTTACCATTTACCTGCTCATCAAATATTAATTAAATAACAACGCCAACATCAATGAATATTTTTCCTCATATTTTCACCGGAAATCCCCCGTCAAATGTTAATATAACAAAAACATTAACACTGTAAGAGGGTTACTTAAAAGCAATAATTACTGAATTATATACTTAGGCGTTACTGTTCAAAAATAATATATAATATATATAGAATTATAGTGTATGATATTTTTTTTTTCTTATTTTCTTCTTATCATATGATGGCTTTTTCATCACCTTCGCCCTTTCTCCTCATTTCTTATGGATTAACAAACTTTGGAGGATGGTTAAAGTAGTTTGATGCAGATTAAAGAAATTAACTACATTATTAAAAAAAAGTAATCGGAACTAAAAACACTCCAAATTTGAATGAAAACTTTCACGACTTTTTTATTTGCTGAGGATTGGTTTATTTACCTCCTATATTTTTAATTAATTTGTTAATGTACATTTTATTTTATTTTTCTATAGATGAGACATCAAAATTTTTAATATTACAAGTTTTTTTATTTTTTTCATATTTTGTATAATTAGCTTAATGATGTGCATTTATTATATTCATATTTTTTTTTTTTTGGATAATTTTTCAAAGCATTTTATCTATTTGTTACTAGTTATCCTTATCGCATGGATGAAGATGACTTTGAAGAATTGCCAAGGCTTCAATACGAGATGGAGATTACTATAATGGAATTGAGACAATCAGAACATTATTATAAATTTCGAGATCAATTATACAATAACCCATTATTAAAAAACGAAATATCGTGTCGCCTGGCTTCAGTTGACCAAGTACAAATGGTGATATATGGATTGGGCACTTTAGAGTACTATTTTGACTCCCACTATCAACTTGCATTGGCCTTATTATTGAAAGAAGAAATAGATATGTTAAGAATTGGGGAAATACAAGTGTTTGACCCAGTGATAACTCCAGTGGATGCTGCTCTCCTTCGGTCATTTGGATGCACAGTACTTTCTGTTAATGAATATGCTCGCCGACGAGTGGAGAAGCCAATATTGTTTTTTTTGCCGTTTGCACCATATGACCTGGTGGCTAATATATTAGAAACAAATTGGTTAGCTTCCAATTTGAATAATATAATAATTTTAGGGGTATCTATGCATGAATTTGATGAGCAATGTGACCAACCAGATTATGGTATATTTACGCAAACTGAAATAGGGAGGTTGATGGAAAAGGATCGGTGCAGATATATGAGTACAATCAAAAACTGGAGTGTTGATTTCACTGTTGATAAAGAAGATATCCAAAGGCCACTGAATCCATTTTCTTGGGTATTCTTTAACCTTCCACCAGACTTTGATATGAATTCAATTTTACCAAGTAATTCTCTCCCCCTCTCTCTTTATATATAATATACACACACATATATATCTTTTTAAATCTAATTATTTACTTAATTTTGTCTAAATGCCAGGCTTCCCAACCCTTTCTAAAATTCAAGTTGATCATGAGAATGCAGTACCTGATGATGACGACGTCAGGTAATATATTATATTTATAAATATTTAAATTAGATTACATATTCCTTTCTGCAATAATTAATTGTTACTATAAAATATATGACTAACTAACTCATGATAATAATAATTGTGGTATAATGACAGTGAACTACGAACCCGCATGGAACGTGCCTACTTGGGAAAATTCAAACTAGATAATAAACGAAAAAATAGTTTCTTTTCGTTTCACGACGACTTGCGCAACTTAAGCAAATATTGTAAAACATGGATCAGATCTCAACCCGATTGGATTAAGCTCAACTTTGACGGATATTGTGGTGGTGAACTCTATGGTTTTGGTGGTTTTTTTAGCAACGATGAAGGAAAGGTGTTGCTTTCATATGCCGGACCTATGAGCAACACTGATGCTGACTTTGATAATGGCAAAGACCAAATAGCAGCTCAAGTGGAAGGAATGAGAGAAGGTGTTCGATGCTTCAAACAATTAATGTCTGATTATTGTCAAATTAATGCTAATTTGATCATTGAGGGTAGTGCGCTTAGTGTGATTAGGTGGGCTAACAAATTATTGCCACCACCTCATAAATTTCTAGAGATTTTTGAAGAGATGTGTGTAATGTTAAAAGAGTATAATTGTGTTGTGCAGTATGTTTATGAGGAAGCAAACATCAGAGCCACTGAGTTGGCTAAATTAGGTATGTCACTTCCACAATTTAGTTCATGGTGAAAATGAATATTATTATTGTGATAAAATAAATGATAGCTCGGAATTCGTTTCTTATTCCGCATCTTCATTCTTCTTCGTCTTGCTACTTCCAAGTAAAGTTTCCATACTTATTTAAATCTTTTCTTTTTTTATTTGGTGCTCTCACTCTAACTATTCTTTTCACTATATGTGCATTTAAATGAGTTGTGTATTTTAATTTAAAAATCAAATAAGGTATCATTGAGTGGGTTATATATATCTGACTTTTTTTAATTATTCACCATATGTATTTTTATGATGAATTAGAGTTTAAAGTATTTATACAGGTTTATATATTTAACCAAATTAAACACTTTTCGCTTGAAGATAACGAACCTGTAGAGCATAAATCATACCTGAAAGAATGCTACAAATGGGTGGGAAAAACCAACCCACGCCTAAACCACCGTAGTCAAACATTCAAACACCACCACTGCTTCAAAGACATAGGAGGCGGATCAATTAGTACTAAAAACACCTATCTTGTTGAACAAATATGAGCAGATAATTTCAAAATTCAAAGGAATTTGCAAAAGTATACCGGGCAGTTAATTCAATTGTTTAAGCTAGAGGTTGTCAATAGAGAGATTCTAAGTTATACCTGATTTCATGGTGAAGTGTGCTGAAGAAAAACCTAGCCAAATCTTAAGAAAGCATGTGTCTGCAAATTCCAATATCATTAAGTACATGCCGAAGTGACACGTTAGCTATTTCAAGAAAGAAAACATACACAGTGAGACAATCATTATTCCTGTCTGACATCACGAGGAAAATCAAAATGAGAATGAAAAAAGTAGAGCCCTAGAGAACCGAAGCATGCTAAACTAAACATGCTGAAATAATTTGTAGAATGGCTAATTCATCACTAGATAACAAATTGCATTCATTCTACTGCCAAAAGCTCAACCAAGACAAGTAACCAGTAATCATAAAGCTAAATCAATGAATTAGTCATCCTCATCCAGTTGGTCATACCTTGGAATCGTTCATTGTAATTCCTTCATTTAGTGTTTATTTAATTTCAAATCAATCTTACTAGAATGAGTTCCAACTTATCTGCACACTGTTTTTCCATGAAAGCTCAACTAATTTGTTTCACAAAAGAATTTTAATCCAAGCAATCAGACTATTTCTTGTGGATGCATTAAATTCCAATTGAAAATGGTTTTGTATTTAAGCACTGGTTTGTGTATAAGATGATATAAAGATCTGTAATCAGGCTGTTACCAGTTCTAGGATGTACTCCTGTTTAGTTCAGTCATGGACGCCGAGTTCTAACTTACATTTTTAGATAAGCGTGCGTAGGTAGATCAGCCAATTTATTCTCCAAGAAAAGCCACCCTAAGGTCTTCCAATTGTTCTAAAGCCCCCTAACCATATTCCTCAGGCAGGGTTAAACCATACCAACCCAAGATTGTCCATGAACATGCCTAAGTACTGAGATTGTTGTCTGCATTACCTTTACATGCATTTACTAACTTTTCAGAAAATGAAAAACATACATGATGCCTCCCAAGAAGTTCCACAGAATCATGCAACTATGTTTTTAACTAGGAGGAAGCTCACCCATTCTAAAACCGTGCAACCAAGACTACATATATCAGCTGCAGGTCCATATGCTCTTTTAGGATTAACCACCTGAAAGTGAACAATTCACAGTTAAAATGGTTTCAGATTTATATATAAACTGTGTTCCAGAAACAATAAAAACTGAAAAACATAAGCTCATGTGAAGAATTATCTACGTTAACAGACGGTAAAAAAAAAAATGCTTGCCATCAAAAGTGCTCAAACGATTGAGAGAGTTCGAAACAACACTTTTGGTCATGAAACTAACCACAGGGTCCGATACGATGAACCTTAACTGATTGTCAAACATATGCAAACTATTTTACAACTCATAGCTTGTCTTTTTCTTTTGTATTGGACTAATAGACCACTATTATCTTTTTGTAAAAATCACCAGCATATAGAAGATTCCTCATGTGATTTGTTGTCTTCCTCATATGAGAGATACAGGTGAAGAAACTTGATGT
Organism: Dioscorea dumetorum; assembly: GCA_902712375.1. Taxonomy (NCBI): domain Eukaryota; kingdom Viridiplantae; phylum Streptophyta; class Magnoliopsida; order Dioscoreales; family Dioscoreaceae; genus Dioscorea; species Dioscorea dumetorum. Next base: position 92,788 of record CACTHL010000465.1, read on the forward strand.
ATCCCTGCCAAAGCTATGCAGATAAATTGAGAAAAAATAAGGCAGGAAACGAATGCATGGACATGAAACATGAAACTTTGGGGCCAGTTCAACACAGCAAGAAATGATAAGGGATAATATAATACTTGAGGAAGTCAGACTTGCAGTCTTTATGGGCAAGACAAAAGAGAACTCATAATGCCAACTCCAAAGAGTTGGGGTGGAGCTTGATCATAAAATTTGTTCATCAGAATTTTGAAGATGGATATTTCGCAATCATCCAATATGAAGATTGCCCATCCTTAAAGTAATTGATTATAACTGCACATCATGACAGTAACAAACTAATGACATCAAATATCCATTCTCAGAGATGACAATACTCAAATTTACATCTTACAATCAATAAAAAATAATACCAAATACAAAAATTAATATATAAAATTCTGACCTTTGGGGCCATCAAATGATTTCAACACATCCACCTTTATTATCTGCAATTGTATAAATTCCACAACTTAAGAAACAGAGGTGCAAGGCGTTTGTCATCTTTTAATTAATCACTCAAAGACCTAAAATATGAAAGCGATAAAGAAAGCAAACCTTCTATGCCAATCCAAAATCTGCAAGTTTCACAGTACCATGGGAATAAACCAATATGTTGGCACATTTAATATCTCTGACAGGGTAAGCAAGGGCTTAGTTCTGAATCATCAAAATATGACATACACCAAACCTACGAACTTCGAATATAACATCAAACGGTTGATTACTCTACACCAATAATCATTAGCTCCCACACCACCAGAGAGAAACTTTGACAATACATTTTGTTGTGGTAGAAAGATGCTCACCATAAAATAAGACCATGAAGAAACAAATTCAAATTTTCATTACTGCATCACTGAAAAAGCTACACTCATCCCAATCCCTAATGATAAAAGAAAGCATACCATAACTGAAGCAGTGCCTAACCTGCGAACCACATTTCGATCATGAAGATAGCTTAAACCATTCAAAATCTGTCTTGTATATGCAGAGACTTGGGAATCTTGCAAGTGATACTACTGATACAAAGAAGCCAAAGAGCCTTGAGCGGCTAGTTCAAGGAAGATGTATAACTCTTGCAGGTGATACTTCTCATACAAAGAAGCCAAAGAGCCTTGAGTGGCTAGTTCAAGGAAGATGTATAACTTTGCCTCTTCCTGCAAAATAAACCAAGCCTTCGTTTAACAAAGTAAAGAAACACTAGATAGTAATTAAGGGAACCTTGAAAAGAAAGGACTATGACTGTGCTGACTGTGTAAGAATGACACTGGTGTAAAATAAGATTAGTAAAGGAAGGTAAGCTAGGCAATCACATCTTGGGAATCTAAGCAATCACACTTAGAAAAAAGAAAGGTAATCACACCATAAAATATAGCATTAATTCATGATAATTCCATTGGCTGATTTCATAAGAAGACTCACCTCTCTTTTTAAAGAAATTGAGCATTTATTTTAGGAAAGTTTGACTTTAAATAAGAAGAAGACTTATTTAAATTAACACTTATCTCGACTAACAGGATTAATGATAAAACTCGACGGATGATGAAATTGAGAACCACCCTATCAGATTTGACTCATTTATAAAGGGCATTCATTTGCCCCGAAATGAGAAAGAAGTCACTAAAGTGGGCCGTTCTCACACTTCAAATGTTTTCTTGCCATGAAGCGAGAAAAGTGGCACTTCCTCGTATCAACACTTTCCCCCTACTTTTAACTAAATTGATTACATATTGTTTCACTAAAGTGGATTAAGTAAGCACTTCCCCCACTTCCTTAAATCCAAAGAAGTAGTCGCACTTTGCCCCGTCCTTTCACTCAATCATACTCCCAATCTACAAAGATGGGCTCCTTAACCATGAGATTTCCCACTCTTGGAGGTCCCATGCCTCAATTTGCACTTCTCCATTACTAGCACGTTTAAGGTTCACTGGATCTCATCAAGTTGAACATCTCATCACCTGAATCTCAGCAAGTAAATATTATGCAGGCTCTTGATAACAAACTAATGCAAGGTGAGCTACGCAATCCCACCTAGAGAATCTAGGCTATCGCACTAAAAAATCCAAGCAATCACTCTTTAAAAAAAAAGGAAAACCAATCACACCTCAAAATATAGCATTGAGCAAAAAAACCTCATGAGAATCCAATCATTGGCTGATTTCCGTATGAGATTCACCACTCCTTTTATAGAGATAACTTATCTGGACTACTAGACTTATTGATAAAATCAATGTATGATAAAATTCAAAATAAAAAATTAAAATTGGCACAACTAATGCAACCCAAATACTGAAATTACGGAACTACCCAAAACATCCAAGCACATGATCTTACAGGTCTATCAATTTTGGTTATAAATAAAAATGTAATATCGTGACAAGAAATAATTTTTGACTATCATAATGGGCAAATACTCATTTATAGAAAAATCAATCACGACAAATAAGATGATAAAGATGGTAAACAACGCCTGCTCAAGCTGCAGGATGTATTGACATTTCAACGCTCCGATCCGCCTTAACTTTGTACACCTATTTGTAGCTAATTGGCTTTTTTCCTGGTCGTAAAGGAACTCATTCCCAAGTCTGATTGGCCTGAAGGGCTTCAAATTGTTGTTGCATTGCAATATACCAAACAGATTCTGAAAATTTCTGAAAATTAAGGACACGGGTATGGTGGGACACAGCAATAAAAAAATATTATAAATGTATTTTTTAATGTAAAATAATAGTATAACATAATATAAAATATAATTATAATAATATAAAATTTATTATTTAAATTTGATATTTCAGTTTATGATATCTTCCAATAAATATTTATAAAGAGTAAAGTTCAAATGAGTCTAAACAAAATTCCTTTTAAAAAATAATGAATCAACTGCCAGGATTGATTTTTGGGGAGAAATTCTAGATCTTAAAAGGTCTATCTGGAACACTCACAATAGCCGCACCTTTCTTCTTCTCTCCACCTTTCCAACCCTCGTCACTCCCGCGCGCAGCGCCTCTCTTCTCTCCACCTCTCCAACCCTCATCACCTTCGTTTTTTACAAGCCTCATAAAGCGCCTTCCTCGAACCCTCGCAGCTGCCATCTCCCTCATTATGTGCAGCACCTCTCTTCTTCTCTCCACACTCCACCTCTCATCACTTCCATTTCATCCTCCTACGAGCCTCATGCAGGTGAAGATCTCAATCCGAACCTCGGCAACCCAAGATTAGACAAAGTTTCACCACCAAAAAGCTAGTTTGGCCGTACCCAGACGTGTCAAGATGTGTCCAATCTTATTAGAGAGTGTTTGATACGGTGTTTGACTGTGTCCACAACGTATTCGTGTTGGACACCGGCACGACACCGATACGTCGGCGATTTAGCCGTGTCCGTACTTCCCATATTAGAAGGAGATGAATTGATTTGAGAAGGAATAGAATTGGGGTCTGTATCAAAAGTGGAAGAAGTTTGTTCAAAGATAGTGCGGAAATTTTCCCGCATTGTATTTGGTAAGTATCCTAGATTTTGGAACATTGAAAGAAGGATTTCAAAAGGAAAAATGACTTCATGAAATATGACATTCCTGGAGACCATTATCTGTGAAGTATCTCATACAATGATCTTGTAACCTTTTTCGCCAAATGGATAACCTATGAAAACTCCAGCCTTAGCATTAGTTGAAATTAGTCTCTATATTTGTCTATACTCGATACATAGCATAGGCAACCAAAAGTATTGAGATGAGAATATCTTGGTTGTGTCCCAAGTAAAACCTCAAAGGGTGACTTATTGTTTAGAACTCTAGATGGAAACCTATTAATCAAATATATTGAAGCGAGCACACACTCTCCCCTATATTAGATAGGAAGTTTTGTTTGAAAGAGTAAGGCCCGGGAGTACACAATGCTAGTAGAATTTGAAGAGGAATTACAAAACAGAATGAGAATCACAACCAGAACACAAAGAAGAAAATTCAGTGGTAGTTGCTTCCTTTGAGTGTTTAACAAATATAAGCCTGTTGAAACTCTACAAAGAACGAGATGCCTCTTCTGCGAAGGGGCCTGTAAAATGCAAAATTTAGATGTAAAAATGATTTTGCAGTTCAATTTCTGAATTAATTTGCTAATGGAGAAAAGGTATAGTGGAAACCCGGGAACAAAAAGAACATTTGAAATCAAAAGGTCATCGACCAAGATAACAATTCCCACTTGTGAGACTTGTCATTTCATATCCAAGTGGGTAGTATAATTTGAAAGGGCGTAAACAAAAGATAGAGCATTTGAAAAAGCCTTGCATCATGACACATATGACCTAATGCACTGGTATTAATAATCCAAGCATTGAAATTCGGAATTTGCTTAGTATTCTTTGTTGAAAATATAAGAACCTCGTGAAAAATTGAAGAGGCCAAGTAAATATACCCGCCATTGTGACTGAAGAAGCAAGATTTGTACCACCGGAAGAATTCAGCATATATCCATTTTGATGTTGGGAGGAGGATTTAGACGCATCATCAAGAAAATCAATCAGCTTATTATATTGAGTTGTCAAGCATTAGTCAAATTGTCGAAGCCGTAGAAAATTCCAAATTCCCATCCCGACTTAAGGCAGCAAACCTTCTATCTTTATTTCCTTTGCAATTACTTGGGAAACCACGTAACTTATAACACTTCTCCTTAGTATGGCCTATTCACAAGACATAATAGCCTTCTTGTGATCAAATATGTTCTTGAATGGAACTTGTCTTTGTGAATCTCCATTAATTTGCGGAACTCTTAGAACAGATTGGATAATGCTCAAATTAAAAATGAGTATTCATGTCTAATAGAAGGTAATGGCCTCATCATAAGAATGTTGCTCCTTATAGGATTACAGCTCTCATTTAACCCCATGAGCAACTGCATTAGTTTTTTATTCTCTTCTATTTTCTCCAATTCTTGGAAAGATCCTTAAGAGCATTGTGGGAAGTTGTTCAAAGCTTTGATTTCATCCCAAAAGTTCTTTATCTTAGTATAATAGGAAGTTATGTTGCTTGTATCCTGGCTGATTTGGCTTTAATTCCTTTTTTACTTAAAACAATTGTGGCATATTTGACTGTCCAAACCTTTCTTCTGATACAAGCCGTATTTCATTAGCAGTGGTTGTGTAAACAACGCTTTCCGAAATCTCCTTTGTCAATGCATTCCATATCCAAGAGATAACCATGCTATTGCATATCTCCCACTTTTGCAAATCATTGGAATTAAAATTAAGTTTCTTGCACTTCCCATTAACAAAACTTAATTTATTTTTCGCCAAAAGTTCTCTCCATAGTCTGTTTCCAAGATCCAAACCCAATCCATCAAAAACGGATCAAACAAGAGTTTCATTAGAAATATAGAGATAAAACTCAGACTCAAGAAGAGAAACTGAACAAAAACGGATTAAACACTCTGATACCGTCTTGGAATTCATTAGAAAAAGCAGAATAAACTCCAGAACTTTCTTGTTGATCTCCAGCAAATCAAACAAGAGTTTCTTCAAAAAAACAAGCTGCAGAACAAGCTCCAAGAAATCCAAACAAGCTGCAAAATGATTAGAGAAGTTAAAGAGTGGTGAAGGAGGGAAGAGAGAGTGGAAGAGAAGTTGTAAGCATTCTCATTAGAAAATGTGATGGTTTGAATCAATACAAAGGAGAGCTATAGAATGGTATTTTGTAGTTTTCAAGTATACTGACAGTTGATTCATTTGTTAAAGCTAGGTTATCAGCAGAGACATTCTAAGTTTTACCTGATTTCATGGTGAAGTGTACTAAAGAAAAACCTAGCCATATCTGTTGCCATTGCAAAAATAATTATTAGGACTTGTAGATGCAGACATTGACCTTCTCACAAATTGGTGTTCCAAGAGTTGAGAAGCAGTCGGATAATCATCTCGGTTATATACAGAAGCACATGTAGCACATGTAGAACTCTAAATGCTAAGCTACAACCAATAGCAAAATTTCGAACCATTCGTTCAACAAGATGACACTGTGTGTGCAACCTTCTTCACCTGGATCCTTGTAACATAGATAAGAGAAAACGATACCCCGAGGACCACTTCTTAAAGCACATCACACCACTTACAAAGGTAACGGACCTTGAAACGGTAAAGAACCCCCTAATGAATTCACAAGGCACTTCTGTTTCTCCTTTGTACGAAATTGGCTTTATTCACACCCTTTTTTTTTTTTTTGACTAACATGATCTGTGGTCGACTTTTTAGAAGGGTAACTGTGCTGATAAGGCTCCAAAAAGACCCAACTTACTCAGAAAATTACAGGCTCACATGAACATGCTCGTGCTTTCCTAGCTTTTGGCTTAGAGAACACTCTTTTTAGGAGCCCGAACCCTAAGTTAATTTGCTATTCCAGTATAGGAGCATTGTCATTCTTATTGTTATATACAACTCTTTTTTAATTACTACAAAATATTTTCTATGTTGCCAATTTTCAAGAGAAACAGAAGCCCTCAAACAACTCATTAGAGAGAAGCCTAACACCTCAAGGTACGTAACATTAAAAATTGGTTAGCTGCTAAGAGGGTCACGAAGGTTATCATTTAACCCAACCTAGGTGTCCAAGGTTCAGGCTAAAAAGGTATGTGATGGTATGCCGCGAATGATCGAAATTCATTAAGTGGAGGGTTGTGTGCAAAGCTTAGCATCCATCATTATCCTACTCTACTGTATACTTAAGTTTCATCGCCATCATTGGTTCCAATCATGCATCGATGTCATTAGAGTTCACCCCAAAAACATGCATGCACAGAAAACAAAATAGAATTTGACTCTAAAGAACAAAAGTGTATGCATTCCACCCCCCACTTAAAGTCGTACATTGTCCCCAATGTACAAGATCAGTGGCTTAAAGAATATGATATAATGTAGAAAGTGTAAATAGAGGGGTTGGGGGAACTTCCCTGAATCATAGTGGCAGCGTGTGACAAGATAGGCTTAGTGGTCGTGGCGCTCCCTATGATAGTGGAGAGAAGATAACATGATGTCCATGTCTACCCTTGTGGAGTAGAATAGGACATTAGATCAAGGCATCCATTATCATCACACAAAGTTTATTGCATAAAACTACAAAAGGATAACGAAAAGTAAGATAGGAGCTTGGAAGAGTTAAGCTCTTTCCAACAGACTACAAACACAACTGCAGAGAAAATAATAAAATAAACCGCAACAAATAACAACAAACTCAAAACCAAGTGTCCCGAGAGTCGGTCGATACCGGTGGTGCTGAGGTGGGTGGATGTGGAGTCGACGAAATTTGGTGTGAAAAACTAGAGATCGTATTTTAAGAGCTTAGATCGGCAAAATTTCAATCCCCAAAATGTGGAAGAAGATGGAGGAGAAAGAGGAAAAGTAGTGGAGGGGCCATGAGGAAAGGGCATGGGCCGCCAAAAACAAATGAGCTGCGGCCAAATTCATGCGCACAAACTCGTGCGGGTTGTGCCTGACCAACAAGTTTGTGCGACTGGGGTGCGGGTTGCACGCCAAAGCCGCACACCAGGCCGCACGGTGCGGCCGAGCCTGTGCGGGGCCGTACGGCCGCACACGGGCCGCACGGCCTTCCGGGAGGCTTGTGCGGGCTGTAGCTTTCCCGCACAGCCTCCGGGAGTGCCGAAGTAAGAATTTTCTCTTAGTTTTTCTGCCAAAAATGAGAACAACAATCGATGAGTAAGCCTTGAAACAAGTGAACTTCGCCGATAACCGTGAAAATCACACAACACCAACCCACAATACATCGACAAGTTAAAATGAGATTCAAGTCATCTAATCACAAACGGAAAATAAAACAAACACGAAAATATGAAAGCCCAACAGAACCAATAAAACACTAAATAGCAAACCAGGTTGAATAAAAGAAAATACGAGGAAAACAAACTTGGGTTGCCTCCCAAGAGCGCTTGTTTAGAGTCACGAGCCTGACATTTCTGTTTACTTCCTCGAGTGGTTCAAAGGCAGGATTTATACCTTGTTTCGGGAAGAATGAAGGTGATGAACTAGGGAGGTTAGGTGGCATCATACTCTCGATGTTATGAGCTCCCAAGTTAATCTGTGAAAACGGAATTCGCCTTGATCGTCTCGCCCGGTAAACCTTGGTTAGTTACTTTTTTCCAAGCCTTCTTCCATGGTGGTTCATCACGGCTCCCACTTCCCTTGAGTTTCGCCTTCTTCTTCTTAGGGTTAAGTGGTTTCTCACAGTTCGGCTCTCCACGCCCTCCGACTTCAGCTTCCTCTTGATCTTTTTCTAAATACTTGTCGAGAGGATTAATCAACAGAACTTCCTGCACACAGTCAGATACAATTAGTTCAACCTCATCAAAAACATAGGAGGTGTCATCTCGCTCCTTGGGGTGTTTCATTGCATCTGGGAGTTTAAACACAGCCTATTCGTTTCTGGCTCTAAGTGTCATCTTGCCGTCTTGAATGTCAAGCAAGGCACGAAAGGTTGCATCTGGGAGTTTAAAGACAGCCTCTTCGTTTCCGGCTCTAAGTGTCATCTTGCCGTCTTGAATGTCAAGTAAGGCACGGGTGGTTGCCAAAAATGGTCTTCCAAGGATTATAGGCACCTCAGCAGTTTCATTGATGTCCAAGATAACAAAATCAGCCAGGAATACAAGTCCTCCCACACTCACTAATACATCACTTACAACACCCCGAGGTCGACGTACTGATCGGTCTGCTAGTTGTAGAGTCATCCACGTAGGTTCGAGTTCCTGCTGCCCCAATTTTAGAAACAGACTGTATGGCATAACATTGATACTTGCCCACGAATCTGCCAGGGCCTTCTCTACCACTTTCTCTCCGATCTTACACTCAATTACAAGGCCTCCAGGATCTTGAACTTTTGGTGGGAGCGCGCTCTGTAATATGGCGGAGCAATTTTCATTCAAAGCTACACTTGGATACTTCCTCCATCTTCCTTTGTTTGTCAACAAGTCCTTCATGAACTATGCATACTTAGGCATCTGTGTGAATGCCTCAACAAGTGGAAGATTAATGTGGAGTTGCTTCAACAAACTTAAAAACTTCCTAAACTGATCGTCCTTCTTGTGTTTTTTTCAATCTTGCCGGGTAAGGGACTTTGGCTTGATACTCCGGCACGGGTGAAGCTTGGTTTGGTTCAGGTTCGGAGGTGGTGGTGTTGTTGTCCTCAATGTCAACCCTCGCTCTCGGGGTTGCATCTGTCACAACATTCTTTCTTTTCCCACTCTCATTCCCACTAGGGGTCGAACCTCGATCTCTCGTCCACTCCTCAGAGTGATAGCCTTCAGCTGTTCATGAGAGTTTTCTTCAGTGCTACCCGGCAAACTACCTTGCTGCCTATCTGATCCTGCTTTTGCTAACTGTCCAATCTGTTTCTCCAAATTCTGAATTGAAGCATGGACATTTCTGAAGTTTGCCTCTGTGGCGATCATGAATTTCGTCAATGCTTCTTCAACTGACACTCTATTCTCCTTCTACTGGGGTGGAGCATGCTAGAATCTTGGTGGGTGCTGAGGCTTTTGTTGATTCTGATTACCCCACTGAAAATTTGGGTGATTTCTCCACCCTAGGGTATAAGTAGCTCCATACGGGTTCCCTTGAGGTCTCAGATTTTGACTTACGAAATCAACTTGTTTTGTAGACGTGCTCGTGGTAACTGCAATAGGAAAGGGTGGCCGAATGTCCACCTCCACAAACCTCACAAGATAGGACGGGCGCGGAACTGGAACTTGCCCTTTCGGCCATTAGTAGGTTAAATTTCCGTGTCAGAGCATCCATCTTGGTCTCGAGTGCGGTATGAGCACTCACCTCATGAACACCGGCCGCTAGTGGTACCTTGGTTCGTTATTTGGTTTCATGCTATGTGTACTTAATTGTAGTGGATTGTATGAGAACTCTACATTTCATTTTATCGATTGTACTTGGATGCGAGGGGTGCTCCCTCGTATTAGATCCACAGTATGATGGGGGATCCATTGTATCGGTACACCGGAGGTTCCGGGTGCCGGTAGCCTCCCGTAGGCTATAGAGTTCATCTTAGCACAATTGCATATAGATAACTCTAACCAAGGCTCCTTAGGCCCAATGACATCGTGTGAGTATCCTTAGGATAAAGGAACTTGTACTGGATTAGGGCTACACTACGGAGGTTCCGGGGTAGTCGACTTCCGAGTCTAGACGGACCAAAGCATTACAATCCATGCATGCATTATCTGTTATCACATCATCATTACTTGTATTTTTCCCGGGGGAATTCTCGCCTGGGGCCTTATCTTCTCCATTTGATTTCTTCTCGGTGTGTTCAATCTGTTAGTGGCTAAAGCTTATATTGCTTGTTTTAATTTTACTTCTTTACAACAACCTCTGTTTTGATTCGACTAAACAACTATTCGAAAAGGAAGTAATGGTGGATCTTGAGACCCCAGGGAATACGACCCTCTTGTGAGGTATTACTTAATGACCCGTGCACTTGCGACCGGGGAGCCCTGTGCCCGCCTTTTAGCGACGCGTGCGGCGACCATCATGTTTTTGGTGCCGTTGCCGGGGACTACCGAAGAACACTAGGAAAACTCCTAGGCGTTGGCTTAGTCAATTTCTTTTTCTTTTGTGTCTCTACTCTTTTGTTGCGTTTTATTTTCAGTTTTTCTCCTATTTCTTGGTTTCTAATTGTTTTCTCAGTGGAATTTGGGCGTACATTCGATATTTATTTGCTTAACTAATCCACTCACTAGTGCCTTCCTCTGTGCAGCTTGGGGGATTTTATGACCCGTGGCAACCCCACCGGTTATATCGAGGCTGAGGAAGAGATCGAGAGGACCCTGCGCATTAGGTTTAGGGAAGCATTAAGCTTATCGAACTATCCAGTGGAAGCAGCAGTTGACCCTTTGCCTACTGAAGAAGGAACATCAAACAGTATGGCAAAATAGAGGGGGGCACTCTCAGATTATGAAAGACTGCAGTTCATTATGGAATAATCTTGTATACAGATGCCCGCCGCAGCGGCGAACAATTTTGACTTGGCCAGACCCATTGGAATGATACAGAACTCAGTACAATTTGATTGGTTGGCGGATGAAGACCCGAATGAACATTTATCAAGATTCTTACAGATTTTCTCGACCTTCAAGATCAATGGTCTGTCAAACGATGCAGCTAAGTTGAGGTTGTTCCCTTTCAGTCTTCGAGGAGCAGCCTACAGATGGTTTCAGGGCTTGACATCGGGCTCCATTAAGGCCTGGGAGGATATGGTGGACAAATTCTTGGAGAGGTACTTTCCCCTAGTAAGGCCGCTCGACTACGACAAGAGATCTCAGCGTTCACACAAAGGGATTCAGAAATGCTGTTTGAGACGCATGAGCCCTTCAAGGATCTGTTGAGAAGATGCCCGCATCACGGGTACCAGTTATGGATGAGAATAGAAATCTTTTACAATGGTTTGAACTGCCAAACTCGCTAACTTATTGATGAAGCAGCAGGGGTTCTCTCAGTAACAAGTATCCAGATGAGGCCGAGAAATTGATTGAAGACATGGCGAGGAATGAGTCTCACTAGGGTTCACGAACCAAGGTACCAAAAGCTGCCGGTGTCCATGAGGTAAGTGCTCATACCGCACTCGAGGCCAAGATGGATGCTCTGACAAGGAAATTTGACCTACTAATGGCTGAAAGGGCGAGTTCCAGTTCCGCGCCCGTCCTATCATGTGAGGTTTGTGGAGGTGGACATTCGGCTATCCTTTGTTCTATTGCAGTTACCACGAGCACGTCTACAGAACAAGTTGACTTCGTAACTCAAAATCCGAGACCTCAAGGGAACCCTTATGGAGCAACTTATAACCCCGGGTGAAGAAATCACCCAAATTTTCAGTGGAGTAATCAGAATCAGCAGAGGCCTCAGTACCCACCCAGATTCCAGCATGCTCCACCCCAACAGAAGAATAATAGAGTGTCAGTTGAAGAAGCATTGGCGAAATTCATGATCGCCATAGAGGCAAACTTCAGAAACGTCCATGCTTCAATTCGAAATTTGGAGAAACAGATTGGACAGTTAGCAAAAGCAGGATCAGATAGGCAGCAAGGTAGTTTGCCGGGTAGCACTGAAGAAAACTCCCATGAACAGCTGAAGGCTATCACTCTGAGAAGTGGACGAGAGATGCAGGTTCGACCCCTAGTGGGAATGAGAGTGGGAAAAGAAAGAATGTTGTGACAAATGCAACCCCGAGAGCGAGGGTTGACATTGAGGACAGCAACAACACCACCTCCGAACCTGAACCAAACCAAGCTTCACCCGTGCAGGAGTATCAACCCAAAGTCCCTTACCCGGCAAGATTGAAAAAACACAAGGAGGACGATCAGTTAAGAAGTTTTTAAGTTTGTTGAAGCAACTCCACATTAATCTTCCACTCGTTGAGGCATTCACACAGATGCCTAAGTATGCATAGTTCATGAAGGACTTGTTGACAAACAGGCAGAAGATGGAGGAAGCATCCAGTGTAGCTTTGAATGAAAATTGCTCCGCCATATTACAGAGCACGCTCCCACCAAAAGTTCGAGATCCTGGAGGCCTTGTAATTGAGTGTAAGATCGGAGAGAATGTGGTAGAGAAGGCCCTGGCAGATTCGTGGGCAAGTATCAACGTTATGCCATACAGTCTTTTTAAAATTAAGACAGCAGGAACTCGAACCTACACGGATGACTCTACAACTAGCAGACCGATCGCACGTCGACCTCGGGGTGTTGTAAGTGATGATTAGTGAGTGTGGGAGGATTTGTATTCCCGGCTGATTTTGTTATCTAGGACATCAATGAAACTGCTGAGGTGCCTATAATCCTTGGAAGACCATTTTTGGCAACCTCTCGTACCTTACTTGACATTCAAGACGGCAAGATGACACTTAGAGCCGGAAACGAAGAGGGTGTATTTAAACTCCCAGATGCAACCTCTCGTTCCTTGCTTGACATTCAAGACGGCAAGATAACACTTAGAGCCGGAAACGAATAGGCTGTGTTTAAACTCCCAGATGCAATCAAACACCGCAAGGAGCGAGATGGCACCTCCTATGCTTTTGATGAGGTTGAACTAATTGTATCTGACTGTGTGCAGGAAGTTTTGTTGATTAATCCCCTCGACAAGTATTTAGAAAAAGATCAAGAGGAAGCTGAAGTCGGAGGGCGTGGAGAGCCGAACTGTGAGAAACCACTTAACCCTAAGAAGAAGAAGGCGAAACTCAAGGGAAGTGGGAGCCGTGATGAACCACCATGGAAGAAGGCTTGGAAAAAAGTAACTAACCAAGGTTTACCGGGCGAGACGATCAAGGCGAATTCCGTTTTCACAGTTAACTTGGGAGCTCATAACATCGAGAGTATGATGCCACCTAACCTCCCTAGTTCATCACCTTCATTCTTCCTGAAACAAGGTATAAATCCTGCCTTTGAACCACTCTGAGGAAGTAAACAGAAATGTCAGGCTCGTGACTCTAAACAAGCGCTCTTGGGAGGCAACCCAAGTTTGTTTTCCTCGTATTTTCTTTTATTCAACCTGGTTTGCTATTTAGTGTTTTATTGGTTCTGTTGGGCTTTCATATTTTCGTGTTTGTTTTATTTTCCGTTTGTGATTAGATGACTTGAATCTCATTTTAACTTGTCGATGTATTGTGGGTTGGTGTTGTGTGATTTTCACGGTTATCGGCGAAGTTCACTTGTTTCAAGGCTTACTCATCGATTGTTGTTCTCATTTTTGGCAGAAAAACTAAGAGAAAATTCTTACTTCGGCACTCCTGGAGGCTGTGCGGGCAAGCAACAGCCCGCACAAGACTCCTAAAAGGCTGTGCGGCCCGTGTGCGGCCGTACAGCCCCCGCACAGGGCTCTGGCCGCACTGTGCGGCCTGGTGTGCGGCCTGGCGTGCAACCCGCACCCCAGGTCGCACAAACCGCTGCGGGCTGTGCACAGCCCGCACAGGGTTGTGCGCATGAATTTGGCCGCAACTCATTTGTTTTGGGCGGCCCATGCCCCTTTCCTCATGGCCCCTCCACTACTTTTCTTCTTCCTCCTCCTTCTCCTCCATCTTTTTCCACATTTTGGGGATTGAAACTTTGCCGATCCAAGCTCTTAAAATACGATCTCTAGTTTTCCACGCCAAATTTCGTCGACTCCACATCCACCCACCTCAGCACCACCGGCATCGACCGACTCCTGGGACACTTGGTTTTGAGTTTCTTGTTATTTGTTGCAGTTTAAGGTAGAATATTCTAATTGGTCCCTTTATTTGTGACGATCTGCCCTTTTAGTCCCTTTACTTTAATTTGACCCCGATTAGTCCCTCTACTGTCACTTTGAGGCAAATCAAGTCCAACAGCTGACCGACGTTAGGTTGTCCGTCTGAGTTTGCTGATGTGGCTTTATAATGGATTGCTAGAATACCCTAATTGGTCCCTTTATGTGTGACAATCTAAACTAATTGGTCCCTTTATTTGTCACAATATGCCCTTTTAGTCCCTTTATTTTAATTTGGTCCCGATTAGTCCCTCCATTATAAAACCACGTTAGCAAACTCAGACGGAAAAACTAACGTCGGTCAGTTGTTGGACTTGATTTGCCTCAAATTGACAGTAGGGGGACTATTCGGGGCCAAATTAAAGTAAAAGGACTAAAAGGGCAGATTGTGACAAATAAAGGGACTAATTATGGTATTCTACCTTTATTTTATTATTTTCTCTGAAGTTGTATTTGTAGTCTGTTAGAAAGAGCTTAACTCTTCCAAGCTCCTATCTTACTTTTCGTTATCCTTTTGTAGTTTTATGCAATAAACTTTGTGTGATGATAATGGATGCCTTGATCTAATGTCCTATTCTACTCCACAGGGGTAGACATGGACATCATTTTATCTTCTCTCCACTATCATAGGGAGCGCTACGACCACTAAGCCTATCTTGTCACACGCTGCCACTATGATTCAGGGAAGTCCCCCCTCTATTTACACTTTCTACATTATATCATATTCTTCAAGCCGCTGATCTTCTATATTGGGGACAATGTACGACTTTAAGTGGGGGTGGAATGCATACACTTTTGTTCTTTAGAGTCAAATTCTATTTTGTTTCTGTGCATGCATGTTTTTGGGGTGAACTCTAATGACATAGATGCATGATTGGAACCAATGATGGTGATGAAACTTAAGTATACAGTAGAGTAGGATAATGATGGATGCTAAGCTTTGCACACAACCCTGCACTTAATGAATTTCGATCATTCACGGCATACCATCACATACCTTTCTAGCCTGGACCTTGGACACCTAGGTTGGGTTAAATGATAACCTTCGTGACCCTTTTAGTAGCTAACCCATTTTTAGCATTACGTACCTTGAGATGTTAGGCTTCTCTCTAATGAGTTGTTTGAGGGCTTCTGTTTCTCTTGAAAATTGGCAACATAGAAAATATTTTGCAGTAATTAAAAAAGAGTTGTATATAACAATAAGAATGACAATGCTCCTATACTGGAATAGCAAATTAACTTAAGGTTCGGGCTCCTAAAAAGAGTGTTCTCTAAGCCAAAAGCTAGGAAAGCACGAGCATATTCATGTGAGCCTGTAATCTTCTTGAGTAAGTTGGGTCTTTTTGGTGCCTTATCATCACAGTTACCCTTCTAAAAAGTCGACTACAGATCATGTTAGTCAATGTGGTGGATGGGTAGGTCACAAAATAGCAATGTATATAACCCAGATGATATAATGAGAATGCTACTGCAAATTCATTAAGTGTGTGTGCAACCCTGAATTAAGGCCATGGCCAAATGCTAAAAATTAAGGGCATTAGGTGATGGGGTATTCAGTATGTGCGGGTGATCCCCTGGGCCAATCTAAAAGAAAGCATGTGTCTGCAAATTCCTGCATATTAGCTATTTTGAGAAAGAAATCATTATACGGTGAGACAATCATTCTTTTCTAACATTTTCAAGTAAAGAAAAATGAGAATAACAAAGGCAGAGAGCCCTAGAAAACCCAAGCATGCTAAAAATTTGGCTACTTGATTTGCAGAATAAGGCCATGGCCAAATGTTGGAATGACATGCTAAGGTAATTTGTAGAATTGCTAATTTATCACTAGATAACTAAATCCATTCATTCTACAGCCAAAGACACATCCAAGACAAGTAACTAGTGATCATAAAGCTAAATAAATGGATTTAGTTATATTGATCAAGTAGGTCGTCAATCTTCTGGATTGTTCACAATAAAAGCTGATCTAGAATCTATGAAACAGGAGAAATAATATCCAAATATTGAAACCAATTGTTGTAAATTCTCCAAGTTCAGAGTAGCACAAAAAGGGTGGCTCTTCCAGCAAAGATAACAGCTCCTAAAGGAATACTTTATAACATGCAAACATCTAAGATGAGATCCAGGCTCTTTAAACTAAGAACAATTAATATGTTTTACAAGGAAGATTAGTTACGAGTTGCATATTTAAAAGATGTATAAACTTATGAAAAAGAAACTACAAATAACTCATAGAATATTTAATTTGAAAGCATTCATTTTAATTCCTTCATTCCATGTTTCTTTCTAAATCAATCTTACCGCGATGAGTTCCTAGTCATCTGGCACATAATTTTTTATACAACCTCAACTCATTTGTCTTGCAAAAGGATTTTATTGGAGGCCATCAGACTATTTCTTTTTGATGCATCAAATTCCAATCAAACATGGTTTATAACTAAGCTATGGTTGGTTTATAAGGTAATACAAAGACCCATCCTTAGGAGGTTACCAGTTCTAAGATGTCCTCCCCTTACTTCAGCTATTGATGCCACGGTTTAGCTTAAATTTTCAGATAAACTTAGGTAGATCAGCCAGTTAATTCACCAAGAAAAGGGAGCCTAAGGTCTTCCAATTTTTCTAAAGGCCCCTAGCTATGCTCCTTTTGCGGGGTAGAATTAGACCAACCCTAGATTGTCCATGGACAATCCTAAGTATTGAGATTTTTTGTCTCCATTACCTTTACATGCATCTCGCTAACGTTTCAGAAAATGACAAGCATACATCTTGCTTCCCATAGTACTACTTGGAATAGAAACAGTTCCATAGAATTATATTTTTAAGAAGCGAGGAAGCTCACCCATTCTGAATTAGGATAGGGAACTTGACGCATTAACATCTCCAAAACCATGCACCCAAGACTCCATATATCGATTCTGAGTCCATACGCTCTTCTAGGATAAACTAAAAGTGAACAATTTGCATATTAAAAGGTTTCAGATTTATGTAGAAATTGTGTTCCAGAAACAATAGAAATCACAAAACATTGGTTCACATGAAGGATTATCTACAACAATCAGTTTAAAAAAAATAATAATCATCAAAAGTGCTCAAATGATTCAACGAGTCTGAAACAAGATTTTGGTGATGAAGCAATCCATAGGGTCCGATATGATGAACCTTAGCTGATTGTCAAATATATGATCAAGGATAATATAAGAGTTCAGGAAGTCATACTTGCAGTCTTTAGAAGAAAGACAAAAAAGAACTCGTAATGCCAACTCCAATGAGTTGGGGAGAAGCTTGATTGTTGAACATTGTTCTAATACTTTAATATTGACTTATTCCTTTGCAATAACCCCTAATACAAAATTTCAATGCATATTAACGGAAACAAGCTAACTGTCCAAAAATTCAGTGGCAAATTGAGGCTAATATGGAATTTAAGGTTGAAAATAATCCGGAAAAGTTCTCGCAAGCATTGGCCTAATAGGCTGCCCAAATCTTGAAACCCAGAAAGTGTTGGTTTATAAACCTACACATTTATAGTGTTGGTTCTTTACAGCTATATATGGCTAGTGCAGAAAGTTAGTCCAGTAAAAACTCAAGGTTATAGGATTTCTCATTAGCTGAATCTCTGATGATCCCAAAAGTGCAGTTGCAAATCATAACAAAGATCTTACAAGATGAAAATGCATCAAACATAATATGAACTAGTTAAAAAACTGTTCTTTACACATCAAAGGCAAGGACAAGATACCTTGATTGGTGAAGTGGCATGATCATCTTCACAGTGGTTGAGTCTAGTTGAGTAGTATCTCTCATAGTTTCTTCTTTAAACGCATCTTCCACTTGATGGCAAATATCATAAAGACACCACATGTTCAGTTTTAAAAATGATCCCACAAGTAGAGTATAAATATTTAAAATAGCAAAAAGGTTACTATCACATAATATTACACTCTTAATACTACAAAGAAACACAAGGTTTTTTTTTTTTTTTTTTTTTTAAAAGGAACCCGAAGGCTAACTAATATTAAAATAAAATAAAATACAAGAAGGGAACTACAAAAACCAAACAAAAAGCCAACCAAATAACAGAGTTTAAAGAAAAGAAAGACCAAAAGTTTGTAAAAGCTTCATTAACCAGCATGGAAGCTCTCGACCATCATGGAACAAGCTGATATTATGAAGATTTAAACCAATTGAGGCAAGCCTGGTTGCAGGGACATTCCAAGCTCTCGGCACAATATGCGTCTGTGGGCTACCCACCAAAGTTAATAGCTGCAACACCTCTGGCATCCATGCGTGCAGGCGCCTATCCCAGAGGGGCTGATCAAGTTGAAGCAATCTTACAATGTCTTCATTATCAGTCAGAATGTAGTGAATATTTATCCTTCTAGCCATAGCTTCTTGCAGTGCCACTCTCACAGCGAGGATCCCGGCAACCACATCAATCTCTGCATTTACTGGTCCACATCCTGCAACCAACACGTGACCATTAGGTTTGATGATTATAAAACCTAATCCACTTACCTCATTTCCTGGGTTCCACACCCTCGAAATGAAGATGAGATTGTCAACTAGTTGGAAATTGCTCAAGATGAATCTGCTGTTGATTTGAAGAGATTGCGCCTGAATAAAACCTAATCCACTTACCTCATTCCCTGGATAGTTTCTTTTTTCCCCTGCAGTCCCTCTGACTTTTGCACTCCCTCTGCAGTCCCTTTTTTCACACATAATACATTTTAGTCCCTACCGTGAGAACCATGAGTGTACTTTTTTTTAAATGCCAAAAGTACCCTTGCTTTTCATTCCCGCCCAATCACATCAAGCATTTTCTCGAAAGCTCTTCTGCATCATGTTCACTATATTTCATCTTCATCTCCATCTTCATTCTCTTTCTCCTCTTGTTCTTCTTTGTTTTCTCAGAGTTCTTGTCGTCCTTCTGACATATTAATCCGCAGGTAAGCACTGTCTGCATTTGGTCTCCATCATGTTGGTTTTTTTTTTTTTACCCAGAAACCGACGTCTACGCAGGTGTTAGTCACCATGTAGACATTTTGTGATGTTGCTCTCTTCAAAGGCGAAGGACGGCTATTACAATTCACGGTCCTGATAACCTGGGAGGTTGTTGTCGCAGAGATCTGCGAGCGATGGCCTTTGGATCCATCTCGAGTCGTTGTGAAGTTTGTGACACCCGACGCGTACAACACGGTTTGCCCAATTGAGTCAGATGTGGATTTCCAACGCATGTGCCACATACATCATATATTCAAGAAGAATGTGGTGGACATCATCGTTGACGAAGTCAGTGGGGCAGCGGAAACAGTCAATAACATCTCCTTACCATCCACGTAATTCAGCAACAAAAATAGTTCTTACTATGTTCGTGTGTATTGTGTATTGCTGCTGATTTCCCGTAGTTGAATATGTTTTCTGTGTAACATATTGCTTTTCTGAGTAATATATTACCTTCCTGTGTATTATATGGATTTCCGGTGTATTACATTGATTTTCTGTGTAATATATTGCTTTTCTGTGTAGTATATGTCTTTCATGTGTAATATATAGATTTCCTGTGTAATATAATGCTTTCTTGTGTATTCCATTGGTTTTGTGTGTATTATATTGTGTTTTCTGTGAAATATTCGTGATTTACGTTACGCGTTGCAATCCGCAGGGAGTTAATATCAGAAAGCATGAATGCGGACATGGAGACGTTCTTGTCCCAACATCGTCCCACAGGTGTGCTCAGTATTACTTTATGTTCACAAACATCTGATGGCTTCACATTGCAAGTAGGGCAACGGTTCAATGGTGTGGATAAGTTCAAAGATGCCTTGCACAGTCATGCAATAAGGAACAATTTCGACTTTACATTCATAAAGAACAACAGACTTCACACGACTGTGAGGTGTGCTTCTCCAGATTACTAGTGGCGTGTCCACGCATCCAAAGAGAAGAATGATGAATCTTTCCGAGTGAAGACAATGCAAGGGACGCACACTCGCCGGGGGGGAGGGGGGTATCGGAATGACAGTCCACCCGAAAGCTAGCAAGAAGTGGGTCGGCGACAAAAAGATATTAAGGGTATTCTCGACATTTCCACGCCATTTTTTTGGAACTTGAACAAGGGGCAAAAAAGACATTTTCCCTCCCCGTTAGCTTCATCATAACGATCATTTCACGTTTTTGGATTTGAAGAGAAATAGATTGAAAAGGAAAGACTAAATAGGAAAGTGAAACATTTCATGAACCATCCGGGAAACTGCAAACTTGTGGGGGATTTATAAGTAATTATAACTTGAAATTATTGAAAAATGGAGAACTACAATTTGAAAAAGGGGGTTTTGAATTTTTTTTTTAAATAGTTTTTTCTGTAAAATATTCAGAACGTTACCTTCTTTTAAACAAATTCTTTTTTTTAATAAAATCTTAAATTATGAATATTATTATAGAATTTTATTTGTCTTAAAATAAACTAGCATCATTATTGATTTTGTTTCTTTTATTTAAAAAACTAAAAACTTACGGAAGAAGGACTAAAACTTTAATTTAAGGGATCAAACTTAATTTGCTTAGTTGACAAGAAAAATAAATAAATAAATAAATAAACAATGATATTAATGGTTGTAAAACCAACCCAATTATCCTAAAATTAAATTAGACAAAATTTATAACACATGATTTAGTACAATTGTGAAATTTATGTGTTTGACCAAAATGTATGAGACTTTTTTTTGGGGTTTTTAATATATAAGAGATTGGTCCATAATTATCTTGTCTGGTATGATATATCCTTATTATCCACATAGGTAGAATTGTTTTTAATTTAAAATCCGAAATAAAATAAAAACCCAAAAAGGAACATATAATAACCGCCTTGTTTGTTTTCACACTTTTGAATTTTATTTTATTTATAATGATCCACTTAAATTTGATTTATATCAAGGTAAACTATTCCACTCCTATTGCAAGTAAGTACCTTATTAAAACAAGACTCACTAAAAGATTCTGACTAGAATCAGAAAAATGCATCTAGTAACACTCTATATGTACAAATTTGTCATTAGACTCATCATCATATACAATGGTTAATTAAATAATAGATACATTAAGATTATGTTTGATTTACAACATGACAAATGGTGGGGAAAACAAATTTTTTATGGAATATTTTTCCATAAAAAAAATGTTTCTTGGAAAATAAAAAATAGTTGTTTAATTAGCATTATTTTCCAGCTAAAAAATAGAAAATTTTCTATGGGAAAGTCTTATTTTGTTGTTTGATTGCTCTTATTTTCCAAAAAAAAATGTAACATTTTCCTTGTAAAAAACCTCATTTGTTGTTTAATTGCATCAATTTGCCCTGGAAAAAGTCACATTTTTCATGGAAAATTTTCTCCATGGAAATTGTATTTTTAGCTACCTAAAATGCTATTTAATCCCAATCAATCATATTTTAAGATTTTGTAATAGATATTTTTTATGTACACAAGAATTCAATCTCCAAACTGATTCAAATTTTTACCGCGTGTGTCACTCTAATTAATTCATCACTACATTACATTTTTTTAAAAATTATTAAATTGTTCAAAAATATTTAAAAAAACATTTGATAATTATTTTTATACCATTTGTTAGAACATTTTTAATTATGTTTTGAAAATATAAACATATTTAAGATGTAGTATATATATTAATTTGAGCGAGATTTTCATACTCACAAAAAAAAGATTTTTTTATTTTTTTATTCAGGTTCCTAATAAAGTTTTGAATCATTGTTACAACTCTACACTTGCATATTTTTATATTTTTTTTTATGGAGTAACAATTATATATTTTATGTTAAAAATAGACTCAAATTTAAAAAATATAAAGGTTAAGCCTTGTATTTTTTGGTACCTAATAAATCATTTTTATATATTTTGTAATTAGTCAAACAAAAATTATTCCTACTTTAAAAACCATAAAAAAAAGGACATAACCGTATATATATATATATAGCATTTAAAATTAGCCTCGCACGTTATTTTTTCACATAGCCCCTTATGTTTTTCCCTGGGAAAAATTTTCCATTGATTTGAGGGAAAATAGTGTCACGTGATAGAGTTTGTGAAAACATTTTTAACGAAAAATTTTGGCAAACAAACAGCCTATTTACCTGGAAAAGGACCTGTGGAAATTTTTGTCCAAGGAAAAAAAGGGCAATCAAACACTGCCTAAGATCTAATAATCAATTATGGAAGAAGACTATGAATATGCCGCTTTAATGGAAGACATGCAGTATGCTCTAGGAGTTCAACTTTTACAATAGTCTCATCCATCAAATTCAAGAAAAAACCAGAAGAAACAGTTGATATTTTGGAAATGTTTATAGTTCTTGCGCCAACCCAGTGGTGATATATGACCTTGGTAGAATCCAATACTGTTTTGCCGCAAGATTCCAACTAGCCCTTGCTCTACTACTTCGAGAAGTCGAGGGTTGAAGATTCGCCATCAAGAGATCACAATTTATTGTAATGATCTACCTTGAATCATGTTAAAGAAAGAGCTCTCAAAGCCCATGGATGCAAAGTTATTCGAATGCCTGGCAGTCGTTTTAGATGGATAGTTGATGAGCTTACTTAATTTGTTCTTTTTACCATTCACCAGGCCTCAGGTTTTAGTAGATCTATTACAAATGAATTGGTGCTCATCACAACTTGAGAAAATAATAATCTTAATAAACTTGGCTTCCACGTCTAGTATTTTGAATGAGATGACATACCGAGATATATATATGTGACTGACAGACTGAGATACATATGGTTTTTTTGTGAGTACACATGGGTGTTTGATATTATTGACAAATCATCATCATTGTCAATCTGAAGAATATAGTCCTGCACAGATGTTCCAAGATACGCATTGGCTTGGATTCGATTTTGATGGAGTTGATATTAGTGAAAAAGAAATGAACAATCTTTTGCCGAGTAAGTTTCTTAATAATACAATTTTTTACATGTATTTTATGATTCTTTTTGCATGCGTGCATATATATATATATTGTTATCATTATTTTAAATAATTAATTTACTGATTTACTATTTTTATTTTGAAGGCATTGACTCTTGCTTCAAGTGGGCGGAGGATGAAACAAGCCATGCACAAGTTAATATTTTTAAATTATTATTATTAAACAAGGGTTTCCACTTTTCACTTCCAAATATAATATAATAGAAAAATTAATGTCATAAAACAGTTGTTTAATAATAATGATGGTGTAAAACGAAACATAAATATATTTCTATTGAAAGTAGTAATAACTAACATTTGCATATAAATCCTCATGAATGTTGATACTCATATTTCTTTTTTTTTAAATATAAGCCTTGTTTGGATTGGCTTTAAAGAAAAATATTTTTTTTAAGTTTTGAGGAAGCACCTTTAAAAAAAGTGCTTTTCAGAGTAGTCTCATTATGGAAGAAGAAGACTATGAATGTACTGCTTTAATGGAAAACATTTAGTATGCCTTGAAGGAGGTTCGGGGGTTCAATTTTTACAGTAGCCTCATCCATCAAATTCAAAAAAAAAGAAAAACAGAAGAAATAGTTGATATTTTTAGAAATGTTTCAAGTTTTTGGGCCATCCCAGTGGTGATATATGGCCTAGGTAGAATCCAATATTATTACGCTGCAAGATTTCAACTAGCCCTTGCTCTACTACTTCGAGAAGTTCCGGGGTTGAAGATTCATCAAGAGATCACAATTTGTTGGGATGATCTCACTTTGAATGATGTTGAAGAAAGAGCTCTCAAAGCCCATAAATGCAAAGTTATTCGAATGTCTGGTGGTCGTTTTAGATGGATAGTTGATGAGCTTACTTTGTTCTTTTTACCGTTCACTAGGCCTGAGGTTTTAGGAGATCTACTACAAATGAATTGGTGTTCATCACAACTTGAGAAGATGATAATCTTAGGAAGAAAATTGGCTTCCATGGCTGATACTTTGGATGATATGATATCCACATGCGATAATGAAGCAGCACATCCAAACATGCTCATTAACAAATTAATATATGTGACTGATAGATTGAGATATATTTGGGCCATTTGCAAGCACACATGGGTGTTTGATATTATTGATGAATCATCATCGACTGATCAATCTGAAGAATATAGTCCAGAACAAATATTTTTTGTATTTTAAAAATTTACAAAATTGGATAATTTAATTTAATATATAATGTAGTAGATATTTAATATTTATATTATTATAACATGCATATAGTTTTGGAGGGAAAAATTTTCACGGTGCTTGACACGTGGCATGTCTATTGCTTGAATATATTTATAAATATAGATCATCATCATAATCATCATTATTATTATTATTATTATTATTATTATTATTATTATTATAGATATACATGTACATGAGGCGTACCTTCAAAATATGCATTTTTTACAATAGCATTAAAGATTATTTCGTTTAATTAATTTTTTTATCATTATTATTACTGTTTGCATTATCTATATATATATGTAATTTATTGTTATCCTTAAAGCTGCATACTAGGACAAAACACCATGTCTATTGAAATTGAATATATATATATATATATATATATGTGTGCGCGCGCGCGCTTTACATCAAAATTAAGATCATAGTGGCATTATATCTATCATGATTAGTATTATTTTATTTTATTTTATCCATATCTTGTTTTAGTTTAATTAATCTATTAGTTATTTCATTTATTACTCATTATTATTATTTTTAAATATTATAGATAACTTTCTCTAATAATTTGATTTGCATTACCACAGACACTTGTTCATATAAAATGCATACATTTGTCCGTATAAAATTCAGACCGTTGATCCAACTTTCCATTTCAACAAACACCATACATATCATTCATTTTCAAATATAGGAAAAAAAAAATCATAGAACTAACAGACAAACACCCTACCAGAGACATTGTTTGGTAGTATAAACTAAAAAACATTAATTTTAACTAAACAAATAACCTAATAAAGAAGGAGGCTGTTAACACCTTGTATAGTTGTTGACCACTCATAAACATTTTCATGATCAACTTCTTCTTCATCATCATCATCTTCATCTTCATCTTCATCAGCAGCATCTTCATCTTCATCTTCATCTTCATCATCATCATCTACTTCCTCAGCATCATTTTCATCATTTTCATCATCATCATCATCATCATCACCTTCTTCTTCTTCTTCTTCTTCTTCTCCTTCTTCTTCTCCTCCTTCATCATCATCAGGATCATCATCTTCTCCATTTTCAGCATCATCATCTTCTCCTTCATATTGTTCTTCTTCTTCAACATCATTAGCTTCTTTTTTTTCAGGATGAACTTCATATCCTTCTTCTTCTTCTTCAGTGTCAACTCCTTCATATCCTTCATATTGTTCTACTTCATACTGTTCTTCTACTGCAGCTGCTTTTTTCTTGTTCTTTCTCTGTCCTCGTTTCTTTTCTTCTTTCTCTTTATTTACCTCATCTTTTTTATTCTTTTCCTGGTTTTTCTTCTCACAGACTCTATGTTCTACATGGTATTCAAAATCTGTAAATATATAAAACTCTCTCTTACATTTCGAGCAACGGTAGCAAACCATGGTTGATTGCAATTTGCAACCAACAAAAATTATCAATGAATGGTAATAAGGATGTTCTCAATCAATGGTAATTAAAAAAGGATGGTGAGAGTTTCCTCCTTACCATTCTTAAAGGAAAAAGAGAGAAAATTAAAGAGCAGAGATTGCATGAAACTCTCATGCAATCCCTCTCTAAAATCACACGATACATGTTCTTTTTTGTTTTTGTTAGAACTTTCTCTAATTATCTCTAATTAAAATTCATGCAATCTCTCATATATACAATCCCTCATGCAGGTTCATAAATTTTATAATGTCGTTGACCAATCATACAAATTAAGCACATTTATGTCTTCTATTTATTTATCTTGCTTAATTATATGTATGGATTCCAACCGTCTTATAGCCAATATTCTTACAGGAAATGGTCTCTACCTATTGCTGTTGGCTTTGACATCATGAAAATTACATGAATACATGACAAACACCATTAGGCTTGCCTATGACATAACACACTCTCCTCAAAATATTTGAGACACTGCACCTATTTGCCATTTTTATATATGTGAGTCCGCAAGTCAATACAGACATCGATCAATGAGAACATGCAGAAGGTAATGCCATATAATTTCTACCCAAACCATTCAGACAAAGTAACTAACCAATGATCAAAATGCCAAAATAAAACAACCAAAGAAAGCATATATGCACTAGCAAAAGACTGGCAATCCTTCAAGCACAAGAAAGTAAGATCATACCTTGGCAAGGATAAAAAAAAAAGGTGTGCATTTATGCATCTAAAATTTAAAAAATCATAATAAAAACAGAAAGATGGCCATTAAATGTTGTAACATGCACCACTAAAGAGGCTCTTCTCTGTACACTGAAGAAGAGGGCAAGAAACCTACATTGGTGGAATAACGTACATGATTTCTTAGACACAAGTAATTAAACAGCCTGAAAAGAGGTAACACATGAATAAGATGGTCATTAGAATGGAGAAAAAAATATTTTTCATAAACTAAGAAAATAACATGTTTGGCCTTTAACAAAACGCATTAGTATTTGTCTAACAACCCTGTAGTTATTCTTTGCCAAATAAAACTAATAGCCCGGTAGACACTATTTTCTTGACAAAAAAGAAAACCTAGAATACATATGGCAGATATTACTGTAATTTATCATTTTCTTATACCATAAGATGGAGGACTTTGAAAAGAGAAACACAACAAGTACATAGGCAACAGACCTAGTATATATACTAGGGCATATTTTCAAAACATATTTTATAAAAGTTTCGTCCACATATTTTTATAAATATTCATTGTTTAATTCATGAATTTCATTTATTTAGTATTTACTCATATGTGTGTGTTTGTATATGATTGTAGGGTCAAATAAGTGCTGTGGAGATTAGTGAGATATACTTCAATGCAGGGCTCAAGTACCTCCATGGTGCTTGTTAGAAATTTATCAACCCAAAGGCTGTTCGTCACATTCAGAAAAATTCCAAACAATTCAAGCTTACAAGAGTGCTACAACTCTCACTACAAGAAAGTTGTGTTATAGCGACTAAATTTAGCGACCGATTTATAAATTAGTCGCTCTAAACCTTTATAGCGTCAAATGTTGAAATCCGCCACTGTAAATTAATAATATATCATATTTATAAGGGTGGATTTATATATATCCACCGCTATAGATATGTTTTTAGTGGCAAAATTTTAAATTAGCTGCTAGTGGCACAAGTTTATTTATTATTTTATTAACAATAAATTTTATAGCGGCCAATTCATATATGTGCCGCTATATATATAAAAATTTAAAAATTATATTTTAATATCAAAAAATGATCTCCACTTTTTTTTTATCTTTTATTTAAATAAAAATATTATCTAAAAAATATTTGACATAATATATTATTTAAAAAATTATTAAAGAAATAATTTACTTTGGACTATTTAGTATTATGTTTGAAAAAAATAATAATAGATTATATTATAAAATACAAAAAAATTACATAATTTATTGAAAACATAAATTTTACAATGATATTTAAAAAATTAATATATTAAAACAATTGGTGACTTTTATATTTTTGAAATTTTTAAGAACCTGCAAATTCTTTTTCATATATATATATATATGTATATAATGTTTATTTATTTATTCATTATGTATTATTTTATTTTATTTTTTCTTGTTATCATTAATAAAAGTATCCTCCGATTTGTCTTCAAAAGCCCTCTCTCTCTCTCTCTCGATTTTGCGGCTGAGTCCCCATGCCGCTCTCCAAACCCACCACCCGAAACCCTAGTGCGTCCACCTCGCAAGCCCTAATCTCTCCACCGTCGGATCCATGGCAAAGTTTGCAGGCGTCTCCGTCTCTGACATCTCCGTGATGCAATAATTTCCTATAATTTTACTGCTAGCACTCTGCCTCTGCGTCAGGCCAACAACCTTTTGTTGCCGTTGCCTTCTTCGACCCCGGCTAGTTGCGGCTTCGCCTACCGGACTGCGAGATCCAGTTCGATCTCAAGGCGGCCCAGGTTAGCTTGTGAGGCATTGGCATTTCCTGATGCTACGATTTTATTGATGCCCTAGTATGAGTGTTTGTGCTCTTGTGTTTGACGAATGATTGAAGAATGTGAAATGTTAGATGTTGTTTGGAAGAATAACGGCACTCTTTGTGATATATAATTCTTTCTCGAGGGCATTAAAGTTTGAGTTTGGCACAGAGAATGAGAGCTGAGATTTTTGTCCCGCATTTGAGAAGTGTAGACATGGGAAGATCAATGGCACATCCGAGGGTATGAATTTATTTAAAGTTGCTTTGTCTGGGTTTGAGTTGTTTGCATTTGTATGAGCTTGGAATATGTAATTTTTTCATAGGGAAGACTTTGAACATGTTCATTTGCACTCATTTTTGTGAAGAATTTTTGTATCGTTGTATATTTTAGGTATTATACTGGGTATCCTAAGGATCTTGAACCCTCGCGACTGATCCATTTCACCTCGGAGCCAATTTGTTGAGCTTTTGCATGAAGGTCGCCTTGTTGTTGTTGCTTTTACCACCAAGTGAGTGTTTAGTTTGCCTTAGTGGAATTCATCTTTATTCGGCGCCAATGTCTTGTATATATGAAATTGTATTGTTATTTAAAATAATTTGTTCTTCATTGGCAAGGTCCATATATAGGGCTAGTAGGCATCCCTAACTAGAATAATCCAATTTGATTTTTTTTCCTTTGGGAGTTTCTTGGTTCATGGCTTTCCAATCAGCCTTCTAGTGCTTGCAGGAGTTTTCATGAGGGAGATGTTGCTTAAGTGGCATAAAAAGACAACCATGCATGTCTTTATAGCTTCAGTGGGGAGCTAACTAGCTATACTCACTTCAATCAAGAATTGTTAGGAAACATAAAGCATGGAATTATTTAATTATCTGCAAATTTTTTATATTTTGAATATTTGGTTTGCTAGAGAATATCAAATGTTTGGTTTGTTGCTGTTTAGTTATTGTCTTATTTCTGCTAAGTGAGAGCCAGCTAAATAGTCATATTTGCCATGATTCCTATTGACAAATATACATATCTTATCATTTTGACAGGTGATTTTGGTGTCGCTGCATAGCTGACTAGAACCATGTCCAAGCCTAATAAGGTACTCTTTTCTTTAGCAATCAAGTTTCTCTTACTCTTGCTATCTTTAACATCCTCTGGCTATCTATTTTAGTGCGTTCAGTATATCTTGAGATTCTTCAATCGCCATGGCTTTGCAAGTTATTGGCTTTCTATATTAACTTGAGAAGAAAGGCTTCAAACCATGCCACTGACACACCTTGGTTTTTCGGTGATTGCTCCCTCTCTATCAATGATGAAAAGCCAATGCTCACTTATGGTCTATTTGACTCTCTGAATCTTCAATCTTTCTTGCTCTATTTGTTGGGTGAATTCCTGGTATATAATTCTATACTAATTCCTTCTCTTTTGACTTTGTGAATCCTGATATTGACCTTGTTCTGCATTGTTTGCTAAGTTGACTACAGTGTCATCCTATGCCAATTCTATAATAAACTGTTTTACTTGTTCTCTTCAAACATATAAAAAGGCCTCAATTTGATCAAGTGAACCTATTCTTTAGGTATTAATTGAATAGCCTTTGCTTCATGTTAATTTTCATCATTGTTGTAATAACTGGAATCCATCAAGCTTGATTAATGTTTTCTTGAGCAAACCTTATCACATGTTGTTGTTGAATCTTGCTATGCTACCATTACCATGAGGATCAATGTATTTGATATTTTTACAAGGAGACTGTATTTGACCCGGTTGCTCTAAGATGTGGCTATATCTTCTCGCTACATGTGTTGTTGTTCTGCTGCATCGGTCCACGATCATTGATGGTTTTGATGTTGCCGACTTCAAAAGACAAGTGCCCTCTATGTTGACGGGTAACATGCCCTTTGTTTTGTTTATTTGTTGAATCTATTTTGTATATCACTATTCGTAGATGATTGTGAAGGAGACATTAAAGGTTGAACTTTTCAATGATCAAGAATTCTCATTGATCCCATTTGAGATTATCCATGAAGCCTAACTTGCTTTGAATGCAACATAAATCTCCATCGGGAATCGAAGAGATTCGAGACTCAATGGTGTTATAGCCGATACTTCCCACCGGGAATTTTGCATGAGAACTAGTTTATGTTATTTTGAATTTAATTATCTTGTTAATTAAATGTTGTATGGAAGTATAAACTAATTATATAAATACTTTGTTTTGCAGACATAGTTAAAAGCAATTGGTTATTGTGTGATGTGAAATTCATTAATTATTGGCATTGGAAATGTTATATATTTTATGTTTTTGTATTTTTAGACTGAAATGTAAAGTTGGAAGTTTTCTTTTCTCAATTTTTAGTATAAAATATTGAATTGATATTATATCTTGATCAACTCCTTTGATTAATTAGTGTGAAGCCATTGTTTCCCTTCGGTTTTTTTATATAATTGTTTTTAATTCTTTAAATAGACCTTATCATCACAAATGTTAATATTAAATTTAATATTTTAGGTGAATTGTGAGACTTATAGTGGCTGATTTTTCCGCCGCTATAGGATATTGAAAAAATCTATAATGGCAGAAATGTTCCGCCACTATAGGGGTTATAGCGGCAGAAATATTCCACCGCTATAGAATTTATAGTGGCAAAATTTTCCGTTGCTACAAATTATTATGTAGCTCTAATTCTAACAGATAATATAGCGGCAGAAGTGTACATATGTTGCAAAAAACATATAGCGACCAAGGATTTAGTGGCTAATTTGTTATCTGCCGCTATATGCTTTTTGAGACTAAAATGGGGTCTATAACGACAGATTTTTCGACCGCTATAAGTCCTATTTCTTGTAGTGTCTATTTAAGTAAGTCATATCAAATGATTTTAGTCTCATCATGTTTAATTTTGCAATTAGTTATATTTCATGGTTTTACTTAATGAAGTGTAGAGACTAATTTTAATTAATAAATAAAGTAAAGGTTATGTGATGACATCCGGGAAAATCATAAGAGGGCTGAAATTATCTGCAGCTGCTTTTAAATGCATGGATGTCTTTCAATTCAGGATTGTCTACAATATGCAAGGTGATTTTATGAAGTAATTGTTGGATTTGCTCAGTCAACCCAAATAGAAGACGTTGACCTGCCGAGTGGGATGACGACGGTCCACGTTGGAGAAGCTGATGTTAAACTGGAATTGGTCCACCGTAGAGCTGGACCGCATTAAGGAGCCATTCACTTTGGTCTTTAGTCAGCGCCGCTGGCCGTTACTTTATGCTGGGTTTTGAGTCTTAGGTGTAGGAGGTTGAGCGGGTGTTTGGTTCGGAACCGATTTTTCGAAGTGATGAGTTCCTGGAAGTTGCACTTCGGTGGAAGTGTAAACTTTAGTTGGAAGTGTGGACTTCGTGTGTTTGGTTGTTCTTTGGAAGTGTGACTTCCGTAACCACTTCCAAGTGTTTGGTTGGTTGAAATGAAATCCTGGAAGTTGCCACTTCGACAGTTCATGGTGTTTGGTAAGAAGCAAAGTGGGTGTACGGTTACCACTTCGGAAGGGGGTATGGTTACCCCCTTATACTTTTTTGTGGTTAATTTTTTAATTACTTTACCATGATATAAATTTCAATCATTTTTGTTAATTTCTAATTTTGTGATTAAATTCTATTTACGCAATACATATTTATTTATTTATTCATAAAAAGCGTGATATAAATTTCGGTTAATCTTGTTTATCAAATTTGTAATTTCATGGTTAAATTTTAATTACTAATTAATTTTTTATTTATTTCCTTGCGAAAACGTTGATATAAATTCCGTTAAATTTTGTTCATTAAAGTTGTAAATTTGTACATAGCATAATTAAAAAGTTACATGTATTACATATTAAATATTTCCAAATTTCATATATATATATATATATATATATATATTTTAATGCTACAAATACCTATATATAAACCGAACAATGCTATTGGTTAAATAATGAAATTACCATTTGTGTACAAATTAAACGGACCTAGAGTTCCAAAAATTGATTAAATATCTTCTATTGGTGTCTTGTATTGGACATGGAGTTGTAAAAAAGGGTAAATTACATGATTAGTCACTAAACTATCCACCAGTTCCTATTTTGGTCACTGAACAAAAAAAATTTCTATTTTGGTCACTAAAGTTTTAAATTGCTTTCAATTTGGTCATTGTCGCCAACGCCGTTAACGGCGATCTGACGTGGCTTAGCCATGTCAGCCAACTTAGCCACGTCAGCACCTCTCTTGCTTATTTAAAAGGGTAAATTACAAGATTAGTCACTAAACTATCTAGCAGTTCCTATTTTGGTCACTAAACAAAAAAAAAAATTCTATTTCGGTCACTGCAATTTTTTCTCCAATAGTGAAATTATTTCTGATTTTTATTAGGGTTCTTCTCAAGTTATGAACACACAGCAACATGGACAAACTATTAGGTGGATGCCTGATGTAGGTTTGCTAACCTTACATTTTTTTTTCCAATCTATGATTGTCTTCAGTTTTAATGAGTGATATTATTTCTGATTTTTAATAGGGTTCTTCTCAAGTTATACACACACAGCAACATGGAGAAAATATTAGGTGGATGCCTGATGTAGGTTTATTAACCTTACATTTTTTTTCCAATCTATGATTGTCTTCAGCTTTAATGAGTGACATTATTTCTGATTTTTATTAGGGTTCTTCTCAAGTTATAAACACACAGCAACATGGACAACAAGGGAGACAAGTCCATTCAAGGTATTTGACAGATTTATCTCAAGGTGGAAAAAATGCCCAAAAGAAAAGAAAGATGCCTCAATTGTCTGCCAAGGCTCTTTTAGCAAATAAGAGAGAAACAACCAAGGCTTCACATGAAAAGAAGGATTGCTACTGGGGAGGATGTGTACATTGCAGTTTTAAATGAATGTCATCTTTGGAATCCTGTATATAACCATTCTGAATATCATTATGTCATGATGTTGTTACCAGATTACTATGTTTCTTATTTTGTATCATCTGCAGAATTACCAGATTATCTGCAGAATTTTGAATGTCATTATATTATTACCCTAGATGGCTATGTTGCTTATTTTGTATCATCTCGCAGAATTACCGGTTTATCTACATATCCGTGTTGGTTATTCGTATCACCCGAGAATTCAGTGTATTATTAAAATATAATGACATTCTCGCATGTATTGTGTGTGTTTTTTTTTTGTTTGGCCAAACAATTAATTTTTAAGTATTTGTGTGTGTGTGCGTTCTCAGGGAGGTGCAAGTTGTTCATTGAATCTGTGAAGCAGAATAAACAAGGATTAAACATTAATCGTGTGAGAGTTGTGCAATTTGAAGACATTGGTTTATGTTGTTTTTAGACATAGATGATGTTGATTTGGAAGGTTGGGTACTGGATTATAGATCTGCAGTGTTGATCAGCACTAATTTAGTTGTAGTTGTGTCAATTGGAGAGAGATAAAATTCAATTAGTAGAGACTTTTCTAGGGACCCCTATTGGAGAAAAAATTGTAGTGACCAAAATAGAATTTGTTTTTTTGTTTAGTGACCAAAATAGGAATTGCTAGATAGTTTAGTGACTAATCTTGTAAATTACCCTTTTAAATAAGCAAGAGAGGTGCTGACGTGGCTAAGTTGGCTGACATGGCTAAGCCACGTCAGATCGCCGTCAACGACGTTGGCGACAGTGACCAAATTGAAAGCAATTTAAAAGTTTAGTGACCAAAATAAAAATTTTTTTTGTTCAGTGACCAAAATAGGAACTAGTGGATAGTTTAGTGACTAATCGTGTAATTTACCCTGTAAAAAATGCAAATGTACCTTGGACAAAAAAATACTATGCGCAGTTAAAAGGGTGGTCAAATGCAACAATTCCATTACATTAAAAAGTCAACAAGATTAGGTTACAAGCACAGTTACAAGTAAAATTTTCACAATACAACCACAACAGCATCAGTTACAAGCAAAAGTCACCAGTAAAAGTCATCAGTTACAAGCATCAGTTACAAGTAAAATTCCCACATGTGCAATTCAGCAATCTTTACTTGTTGTCAACACCTGCATCACAACGTACAACTCCCCATATTCCCTATAAAAGAGCATCAATCTGTTAAAACTTTTGTCAAACTCTACACAAATTAATGTTCATATGTTTGTTGAAGATACCTGCCAATGTTCAAACCAAAGTAGAAATTCCGCAAACGTTGGAATTGTGCTATGGCTCAGGTCACAAGGTACTCTTACACACACCTTTATAGGCATTTAATGGTCCCATGTGTTTCTTCCCAATCTACGACGCACGCTTTAAAACCACAACAATTACAATGTCGCACAAAGTGGGCTGCAATGGCGGCATTGCATGCCTCCTAATTGCCTCGCCACACTTGTACAAAATGAAAAACACCGATAAATGGACACACGAAGCAGCCACTACATGATTTCAGTAAAAAGCGAGGAACCAATGTCACAGAACATCAACATTTTCTAAAAGACACATTCCTGATAGTTGAAAACAAGTATTACTTAAAAATTGGCATGCGAAAATAGGATACAAGCTTGCAATTAAATGATGAGAACGCCACACAAAGTGGGCTACAATGGTGGCATTGCGTACCTCCTAATTGCCTCACCACACCTGTACAAAACGAAAAACCTCGGTACATGGACACAAGAAGCAGGCACTACACAATTTCAAAAAAGCAACAAGAACCAATCACATAGAACAACAACAGTTGAGATCCAGGATTTTAAAAAAACACACCCCTCATAGCTGAAACCAGAATTTAAAAAAAAAACTTCACGTGAAAATCTTTTGTTGAAAGAAATCAGGGAGAAAAGAAGCCAAATCGCAAAGATAAAAATTTGATAATATAAACGAAACTTCCGCTGGCTACAAAGTTGGGGTCCATAACCCCATCATTGCCTCGCCAGCCCATCCACACATGGGAGCCACGCCAATGTGCACACTTGTGGGACCTTGCTCTCATCATTGCCATTATACCAAAAGCCCTACAAGAACAAAACAGGGAAAACCCACAAGATGTCCTCAAAACCGCCGATATGTAACTAGCAAGAAAATCTAATTGAAAAGCCTAAAAATACATGCACACGTAATGGTTACTTGAGGGATGCCCACAACATATGACAGACTAAACAATTCAGGTCCAAAAACCATGGCAATCAACAATTCACAAGCAGAATGAATTAACATGAGAGTAGGATTCGTGGACCTAATGCATGGCATGCAACAAATGCATTAATACTGGCTGGAACTTTATGTACTGATGCAGCAAACATAAACATGGCATAAAACGGATGACAAACATCTGCTAAGGAAAAACATCATGTCCAAAAACTACATAGACAACACGCATAATCGGAAAACCAAACAAGTGTTCAAGCAAAGCACATAATATGTAGGCCGTAGGCAGAATGAAAACATAAAAAAAACATAACGCAACAAAACATAACGCATACGAGACCATAGGCAACAAAGCACATGAGCAAGTGAAGTTCATTCCATCCCCGAGAGAAATCTGCGGATCCATTCCTTCCTAAGTTCAACCTTCCTAATCATGAAACCCTCGCTTCAGGCTCACGAACTTGGAGATAATCTAACACTTCCACCAACTCTCTTTCCTCAAAGCCATCCACTTCCATAATTCGAGCATATAAAATTTTTGTCCAATGTCGTGGATGCTGTGGACTCTTAATTGCATTCGCGATTTCACTCACAACCGATACTAAATCCGACATTGCCGCTCCGGCCCGTGGCTTACGATTGGAATGGCTGGATCTACCGTTAGATGAGGTCGCGGGGATGCTAGAAACAGGAGGTATTGGAGTGTCATTGCCTTCTTTGTCGCTAATGTCTTCCACACAGCATGTCTTTCAACGTTTTCATTGTTGGACTCATAATTCTCTCGTGTTAACGCCAAATTCCGAATACAATGAGGTAGCGTACGATCCGGTCGCATTGTCCTCACCACAAATTACCCTAAGTCCTTCGTAGTTGTCAATATGCCCGTTAATAAAAGCTTTCGCACCGGGGTGTGCCTGTATAATGCAAGTGAAAATTGAAGGAGTTGCACCATAATTAGGAGAAAGCAAGCAATCAACTACTTAAGCGGTCGATAGTTGTACAGCTTTTACCTCAGTGTACGTGACGGCTACAATTGGGTCTAGTGTGATCATTTTCATATCATCATCCCACCCCGCCCCACTCAATTCCCTTGCCTTTTTGATTTTGACGTACCACTCTTTCAATGTCCGGTAATGGTTCTCTACATTTTCAGCATTGAAGTCCGTGCCGAACTTTGCGTTAACTGTGGACGCGGCGTGGCTGAATGCAGCCCTCTTGAAAGACTTGTCACATTTAAGACCCCTTCTTGGTTGTTCCACCAAAATCGGTATTAAAAAGTTGTCGAAATCGGCCTTCCATCTTTTATTCGGTGTTCCACGCTTGTTTGAACCTCGCTTTTGACGTAGAAACATCACGCACAATATTGCCACACGACCATGATCCTAACACGATCAAACAAAAGGTGAGACAAGTAAAGCATGCATGATGAGTGCAAGAACATGTCCAAGCATGGTGTGCATATGAAACATTCATTCTCATACCAAGTAAGAGAAAACATAATTTTCAAAATTGCAAATCAAACGCACACATAGAAGCTATCCCCAAAACAAGAACATGTAATACAATAACATTTTTTGAGCATCAATGTCCAGACATGGCTAGAAGAACAAGCAACTAGAGATATCTTTCGAGACCACTCAATGTGACATATATTAAAGCACTAAGCATGGTATGTTAGCTAACCCTAATCCTATGTTGACAATGTGACATATATATATATATATATATATATATATATATATATATATATAGCTAGATGTTAGCAAAGAATAAACGTGTTTGGACTTAACCATGGTTATTTCAAGAGCTTTCCTCTCATGCCTACTAAACATAGAAGATTGCCAAAATTTGTAATCATATAACTAATAAACACATTGGAAATCATTAAAAGTGACATGAATAAAAGCAAAAAAAGAAGTTCATCAATGATCTCTCGAAGCCAAACCCAAAAGCTCCTTAAAAAGAAAGAAAGAAAGAAAGAAAGATCTCGAGTGTGCTAAAAGGAAGGGTGAGATGTATACCCTTGCCACATTTGAGATGAAATGAAGAGCAAACCCAAATTTCAAAAGCATAACTCATTAAAGTGAAGGAAAATGGCTTCAAAAAGGTTTTTTCTTTTATTTTCATAGTAAGATTTTAACCACAAATTTATTGCCAAATGTTTTTATTATTCTTTGCTAAAAAAAGTCTACGAGACCTAGCCCTGTTCAAAAAGAGTTGAACCAAAGTATAGAGAATTCTTAATAAAACTAGTAAAATTAAAGCTCTTCTTCCATCCCCACTCACTAACCCTGGACCAATCTTCCCTCCTAACAATTACAAGTGCAAGCACACAAACACAAAAAAAAAAAAAAGGAAAAAAAAGTTAACAATAGATGCACAATTCCAAAACCAAACAATCAGATCTACAAAAACAACCCACAAAAAAAGAAAAAGCAAAAGAAATAAAAAATCCCTAATCAACCAAACACAAGAAACAAGATATCGAAACCCCAAGAAGATCACAAGGGGGCTCACCTTCGTTGGAAGGAACGGCACGCTACTGACCCGAGTCGCCGGCGATCTCACCAAGGTTATCTCCCAATCCGCTCGCCGCTGCGCTATTTAAATCGACGCTTGCTACAATGACGGCCGATTGTTGCAAGTGCCAACGACGATCAGGAACAAGGAAATGGCAAGAAGGCGGTGAAACCCTAGCTATCGGAGAAGAACATGACGAGATAAAAGGGAAAGTGGGGATGGTCACGGGCTGCACAGGATTGGGGAAGGGGGGGTGTTCGTAGACACCCCCACACCCCCACGTGATGAGTTAAAACGGGATGGGACTTCGGCCACGTCAGCCGAAGTCCCACTTCGGAGCTTTTTATCCGGAAGTCAGGAGCTGGATTTCAGCCTCTGTTGGAAGTCCCACTTCCATATCAACCTATCACTTCAGGAAACCAAACATAAGGAACTCAGCCGGAAAATGCCACTTCAGCCACTTCGGTGAGATTTCCGGTGAAACAAACACCCCCTGAGTGGCTCAGATTGGTTGTTGTGATGGCTGGGATTGGCCACATGTTTTGTTGAGTTGTTAGAACAACCAAGCTAGCATGTTATGTTATCTTATCCCATGCATGTAATAGTTAAGTGCTATATTAATCCTTTGCTTCTTCTATATTATCCCATGCCTGAACAGTGGTATCATAGCCCACGCCGGCCGCTTGCCAGTCTGACTGCTCGCCGGAGACACTACTTATCAAAGGCTGTTGCTCACCCTTCTATCCGAATAGCTGAAGTTGTAATGTTACTGAAAACACTTCCACTTCAGTCCAAGTTTTTAGAGGTGAAGGTTATTCTTTATGGAGTCTTCAGATGAAAACCTTATTCAGGTTTAAAGGGTTGTTGGCCATTGTAGAAGAAGGCATTGGTGAGATAGAAGATAAGAAGAAGAGGAAGACGGAGAAAGAAGAAAAGGAGCTGGAGGAGAGACGCAAGCTTGATGCTCATGCGCTCTATCTACTTCAACACTGCCTGAATGCCAAAATTCTCATGCGGATTGTTGAAGCCAACACTACTCATCAACCATGGAAAATGCTACAAACTGAGTATCAAGGTGATGAAAAGATAGCTACGGTGAATCTTTATGGCTTGAAGACAGATTTTGATGAGATGAAGATGAAGAATGGCAAAAAAGTTCAAGAATACATCACCCGTGTTCTTGACATCGTATACAAAATCAGGGTGCTTGGAGAAACTCTTGTTGAACAAGAGGTTATTTTCAAAATCATGAGAACTCTCACTCCAAACTATCCCCTGTAGTATCATCCATCTTAGAAGGGAATGATATCAGGACAATGACAGTGGAGAAACTGAGTGGGTCCTTAAAGAGCCATGAAGTTATCCTTGCATTATCAATTACTGATGAAGAAGTTAAAGCTCTGCAAGCCGAAACTACACCATCCTGGCCGGGTGAAAATAGCAACTCAGGAGGACGAGGCAAAGGGAGAGCTTCTTTCAAAGGCCGCTTCAGAGGAAGAGGGCGAGGTAGAAGTACTGACGCCAATGTGACCGAAAAGGAACTGGTTGTTGAAGAACAAAGGTTGTTCATGGCCAGTGGAGGAGGATGTTCGGGAGCAGCGTCGGTGTGGCTCATCGACAGCGGGTGCTCCAACCATATGAGCGGCATAAGAGAGCACTTCCATGATCTTGATGAAAATATTCAGCAAGTCGTAAGGCTTGGAGATGGGAAGGCCATCAAGGTTGAAGGTGTTGGAACTGTTAAGTTTCAAACAAACAATATGAGAATAAAATACTTAAAAGAAGTTGAATTTGTCCCACAATTAGCCCACAACTTGCTCAGTGTGGGTCAACTCATTCTCATGGGATACAATGTGACCTTCTCAAACAAGGAGCGCACCATTCTTGATCAAGAGGGAGACACTGTGCTTGTTAAAGTCCCTATGAATACTCATAGGCTTTTTTCCCTTGAAATAGAAGACTTAGGTGCAGCACATGTTGCAAGACAACAGTCTTCATCTACCTCACTTTGGCACAAGCGATTTGGGCATCTCAATATTGGGAATCTTCAAAGGATGGTCAAAATGAAGATGGTGCTCTGTATGCCTCCCGTAACTACAACGAGACAAATGTGAACGGTGCTTGGAAGGGAAGCTCACGAAGAATTCATTTCCAAAGGGGCTAGCACCAAGAGAAAAGGCTACACTTGAACTCATTCATGGAGATCTAGTTGGGTCAATGCAAACACGGTCGGCGGTGGCAACATGTATCTATTTTTACTTACCAATGACTTCTCTAGGTTCAGTTGGGCCTACTTTCTCAACTCGAAGAAAGAAGCACTGAAGTACTTCAAGAAATTCAAAACCTTGGTGGAGAAATAGCTATCCTTGCAAGTTGAGATGAGTTTGTGCACTGAAGCAAAGGTAGACCGACGTGTACTTCGGGCTAAAGTCTAGAGTCCAAGGCATATCAACTTTTGCATTCCCTCCATATGAAAAATCACTATTAGTGCACATGTCTCATTCTGTGAAGGAACCAAGTGGGAGTGGAATAGTGCCAAAGATTCCATTCAAAACACTACCATTGAAATGTATGAAGACAACAACACACCAGACTCACAAAAGGAGTCAACATCCACCAACCAAATTATTGACTCAGCTAGTGAAGAAGAGGAGACAACTAGACATGAAAGTGACACTCATTATAAGAGGTACAGGTTGTTAACTGATGTGTATGAAGAGTGTTGTTTTGCTTTTGCGATTAGTGATCCTACCAACTATGCAACGGCAAGAAAATTCAAAGAATGGAATAAAGCTATGAAAGAAGAAATTCATTCCATTATCAAGAACAATACTTGGGAGCTAACCACTCGCCCAAAGGGAAGCAAGCTGTTGGTCTCAAGTGGGTCTTCAAATCCAAGTATAATGCGGGATGGGACTCGAACAAGAGAAAGGCTAAACTTGTGGCCAAAGGATACTCTCAAATCGAAGGTGTGGAATTCATAGAGGTGTACTCTCCTGTTGCTAGGTTAGAAACCATAAGAATTATTCGGCTTTGGGTGCACAAGCAAGGATGGGAGATTCACCAACTTGATGTCAAGTCAGTGTTCCTCAACGGTGAGCTCGACGAGGAGGTCTTTGTCCAACAACCTGAAGGGTTTAATATTGCAGGGAGCGAGGAGAAAGTATACAAACTCAAGAAGGCATTGTATGGCTTGAAACAAGCACCACGAGCCTGGTCCTCCAAGATACATCTTCATTTCCTCAAGATGGGGTTTGAGAGAAGCAGCAATGAGCCCACTCTTTACAAAAAAAGGCTTGATCATCAAGGAGTTCTTATTCTGTGCATATATGTTGATGATATAATATATCTAAGTAATTCTCAGGATATGCTGCTCAAGTTCAAAGTGGAGATGATGAAAGCATTCGAAATGACCGATCTAGGACTTCTTAAATATTTCCTAGGTCTTGAAGTTTCTTAGCTGAAGAAGGAGATCAAGGTTTGTCAAAAAAGGTATGCTGAAAGTCTATTAAAGGATTG
The DNA here is from genome assembly GCA_902712375.1 of Dioscorea dumetorum. NCBI lineage: Eukaryota > Viridiplantae > Streptophyta > Magnoliopsida > Dioscoreales > Dioscoreaceae > Dioscorea > Dioscorea dumetorum. The sequence continues at coordinate 134,439 of CACTHL010000465.1, forward strand.
CGGGATGTTCAATTGTAGGGGCCTGTTTACTCCTATGAATGTAAGTGAAAAATTGCAACAAGAGGACGACACAACTCCTACAAATGTCGAGAGGTATCGAAGGATGGTGGGTGGACTCTTGTACCTCACACACACATGTCCGAACATTCAATTCTCAGTTGGAGTTGTGGCCAGGTTCACTCAAAGTCCAACTGAGCACCACATGGATGCAGTGAAGCGTATCATGCATTACATCTCGGGCTCCTTAAGTTTGGGGCTATGTTACAAGCAAGTGCCCGGGTTTAAGCTAAGTGGGTACTCGGACAATGACTTTGGAGGAAGCTTAGATGATAGAAAAAGCACAACGAGATGGATCTTCCACCTTGGTTCGGTGGGCGTGTCCCGGAGTTCGAAGAAGCGGGGACGTTGTTGCCTTATCCAACACCGAAGCGAGTACATGGCTGCTTGGTTCAGCTGCATGCCGAGCCATGTGGTTGCGAAGGATTTTGGAAGATCTCAACTAAAAGCGAGGAGCAAGCGACCACCATATATTGTGATAACAACTCCGCAATATTACTTGCTAAACTCCTAGTGCAGCATGGGAGAACCAAGCAAGGTTGACACTCGGTTCCATTTCATCTCGTGACCTACTTGCAAAAGGAATCCATAAGGTTGATTCACTGCTGGACTCATGAGCAAGCAGCGAGACCTCCCGACAAAATCTCTCACGGTACGGATGCATGAAATACCGAGAGCTAAGTTTGGGATAATCGAGCAAGGAGAGGGTGTTGGATTTACTCGGTCAACCCAAGTAGAAGACGTTAACCTGCTGAGTGGGATAAAGACGGTCCACGTTGGAGAAGCTTATGTTGAGTGGAATTGGTCCACTTGTAGAGATGGACCTCATTAAGGAGCCGTTCACTTTGGTCTTTGGTCGACACCGTTGGCCGTTACTTTATGCCGGGTTTTGAGTCTTAGGTGTAGGAGCTTGAGTGGCTAAGATTGGTTGTTGTGATGGCCGGGATTGGCCACATGTTTTGTTGAGTTGTTATAACAACCAAGCTAGCATGTTATGTTATCTTATCCCATGCACGTAATAGTTGAGTGTTATATTAGTTCTTTGCTTCTTCTACCGGCCTCACGCCCGAACAGTAATTATATGCAATATTATGTATTCTTTGTATAATCTCATTGTAAATTGAATTGAAATAATCTTTTTTGTCTTATATTATGTAGAATTTAAAAGCATGAATATATATAAGGTAAGAGAGAAAGATGAATACATCGATGACCGCAAAGTAGAACATATGAAATACATCACTTCTAATCCCTTCGCTTTAAAAGATCTTCTCAACACCGTAAGATTAGCCACAACCTTATATATATATATAATTGAGTAATGATGTTAATTAATTGTTACAAATTAATGTTAACAAACTAATTACTTGATTGAGAGGTAGAATCCATGGATGCGGCTACGAATGGATCAAGAAGATCACAAAGTGTGCACTAAAAGAAGTTTCTCAGAAGCACAAAAAGAAGTGAAATTAATGAAATCTTATATTCAATAAAGAAAGTGTTGGATTTCAGCTTCACTGATGTTCTGCACTTTGAGTTTAGTTAGGAGATCATTCAACAAGATATATGAATATGCACATCTAACGCTAGCGCTCTAATGTGTATAATTAATTTTCTTGTAATGTAAATTTTTGTTTTCGGACATTGGATTATTTATACCTTTAATTAATGTCAGAAGAAAAACATACAACTATTCAAATATTTGAAAATTATTAATTTTTAATTTTGTGGTGGTAGGGTGATAGAAAATGCAAATAATCCTTCTCAAAAAAGAAAATGCAAATAATAAAATATTTTTTTGTTTTCTAGTTTATTTCTAATTAAGAAAAAAAGAAAAAAAGAATCACTATGGGAATTTGTGGGTTGTTGAAGCTATTGGAGATTTAGAAAGCTTTTTTTGGCAACCGGTCTTGAGATTTGTTGTTATTGGTGTTGTTTTCCTTTATAGATCTGGGATTACAATGATTGATCCATAGAGTTCAGCAGTTTTCAGTAGCAAAATTAGAAGAGGGCAATGCTAACCCTACCACATCAATTTTTTGATTTTGGTTGTGGACCATCCATGCGTATATAACAATCAAGTAATTTAATCAGAGGAGTGGAGGCTGCTTAATTGAGCACACTCATAATTAATTGGCTTTTGTCGCGCTAGGTGTGCTCATCATGTTATCCATGTAAAAGAAATCACTAGCATCTCTACTATCTCATTTTGATTCTTGTTGCAGAGCTTGGGCATGTTTCTAATCATCCGTGCAAACTTGAATTTCAATATTTTATGAGGGTCAACTGCAAACGTGTCGTGTCTAACATGTTCCCACCTACGCAAAAAGCCTGCTCGGAAGCTACTGTAGATATAGGGCACGCAAAAATATTCTTTACCATTAGTGAAAGAATGGAGTACGGGTTTCCATTACCTTGCCACCAATGGAGGACATTGAATGTCATGTTTGTGTTGATTTCTTCTGAGAATCGGAAGGTAGTGTTCAAATACAAGTCGACCTCTGTATATTGTGATCCCCTTGGCTTCTTCTTTGCTTGCCTCTGCCGAAATGATTCTCCTCCGCTACTGCTAGATTGTCCTACTTCCTCACATTCAACCTGTGGGACTATATGGCTATATCTAATACAATAGATATCATATAATTCAACAAGTTGACTCTTAACAGTAGCAACAATTTCATTGACATCCACAACACTGTCAAAGTCCGGTTTAGAATCTTAAGGATCCACGTCACTCATGGGCAAGCTCATAGCAAACGGTTGGGAATCTTGTCGTCCATTGAACCCTAAAAACTTGTAATATGCTTCCAAATATTCTTGCAAACCTTCTAGCTTCTGCCTTGGATCAAGAACGAATGCAACTAAAGCAATAGGAGGTATATTCTTATAATAAAGCAACCATTTAATCTTCATAGGGATCAGTGCAGTAAACAATTGTGGATATGATCTAAACTTCCAAAACTGCTCAGGCCACATCAACAACACCATATAAAAATAAATGGGAAGTAGGAAAATAAACTTGAGAAAACAAATTAGTACATGTGTCAAAAACCGAAAGCAAATCAATAATACGAGCAATAAGTATCCATTGATACTCATATAAACAAAAACCAACCAATGATTATTTAACAAAATTAGTCAACAATGTCTTATAGGGAAATGTTGCACTAAGAAGCTGATAAGTGGAGTTCCATCTTGTTTTGACATCTTTAGGAAATTTTTTAACCCTCATCTTGTTTCATAAGGGTCATGCTTTTTCCCCAATAAGCTACGACTTCCCTAACAGGGAGTATGCAATCTTTAAGTTCTTTCAAACCACTTTGCACCCATAAGTTCAAAACATGGCAAACGCATCTTATATGAACATATTTTCCACCACATGAAAGCCTTAAAAAATCCTCTAGATGTCTAATTGAGGCCGTATTAGCAGAGGCATTATAAAAAAAATCAAAACAATTTTAAACATTAAACCAAATTCTTTAATAACTCCACGAATAAGTCTATAAATATTATCAGCGGTATGAGACTCGTTGAACCCCGTAAAAGCAAGAACGCGTTTTTGGATATTCCACTTGTCATCGACCCAATGCGCTGTAATACCCATAATAGAATTTTCATGAAAAACATCGGTCCATACATCAGAACATAAAGAAACACAAGAGTTAAAAGTACAAAAATACTCACAAAGTTGTTCTCTACCATTCTTGTAGTTTTTGAATATTGTTCTTTAAATTGTCCTTTGTGATACCTTCTTGCATGCCGGTTGCAATGTGTCACTGATGCATTCTTGCACTTAACACCGTTCAGCGAAGCTGCATGGCAAGCGCTCGGCGGAAATTGTCTCTGCAATTTTATCCCTGTATTTTGGTTACGAAAATGTAAATAGAGATGATTGAGAACCCTTACCTTTGTCCACATTGAATCTAATTTGGGATTGTGATCGAGTATGTCCAAGCTTGTTTGGGTGCTTATTCTCCAAGTGTCTGTTGAATGTGCCATATCCTCCTCCCTTACAATGCTTAAATTCCGAACAACAATAATTACATTTACCATGTGTTATAATGCCATAATTATTATACAACTTTGAAAAATGAGTTTTAAAAATATTAGATTTGAGGCGGTTTCCGTGAAGCTATATTGTAATGTCTACAAATATTTATAAAAAACATATCCATAAAAACTATAAGTAATAATTTCATTCATTTTTTAAATAATTTCATGCAAATATTTATCAAAAAAATATACAAAAACTACAAATAATAATTTCATGCAAAATAAAATAAATGAATAAACGAGTCTAAACTGCAACTAATTATTTCATGCAAATAAATAACTACAATTTATTATTTCATGCAAATTTTTTAAAAACACAAATCTAAACTAATAATTTAAATAGATAAATCATGACCAACCATGTTAATTGGAGACCGTCAAAAATAAAGAAAATAATAGATAATCCAAATTTGCTCCAAGTCTCCAAAACTCCAAGAATTAAGACCCCAAGTATCCAAATAATTAGAAATAATACAAGTAAGAGTTGAGAATTAATGAAATTAGAAGAGAATGAGAGTGGCGAGTTGGGAGATTAAGAGAAAGAGTTGGGGAAGAATGATAATTTGAAATTTATTTTTTTTGATTTTGTTTTTACATTTAAATTAAAAAATATTTTAAAAAACCCAACGGCTTTAATAGCCGTTGGGCCCGGCTGGTGGCCCAGTTCCAAACCGGGTTTCAACCCGACAGGTCAACCCATCGGATCACGGGTTGGGGAAGGCCAAACCCGTAACCGGTCCGTCTATAGGATGGGCCGGTTACGGGTCAATGAACCGGTTCCCCGGTCCGGCCGGGTCGATTTTCCGGACGGCCCGCGCCCATCTCTAATACACTCCTGACAACTATTTGCGGTCCTTCAAATACAAGTCTTCAGTTTCATACTCGGTATAGTTTCTTGTCAAGATGTGAGGATCAACGACTTTGTGTGTTGTTTTTGGTGGCATTGGTATAGTTTCTTATATGAGTACGACTTTTATTTTTCTATTTGCCATTTATCATTGTTTTTGGTATTGGTTCTTCCATGAGGTTATCTGAAAATTTTGGCAAATACCGAAAATATCACATAAAAATTAATTCAATAAAAATTAATTTAATAAATAAATATATTTAGGGGTAAAACCGTCAAATCCCCTGTAATTTTGCATGTTTTCGCCAAAAAACCATAGTCCGATGTATAATGGTGAAGACGAGATCCAAAGGGCAAACCATAACAATGATGGATAAAGGGCAAAGCGGTAGTTTCCACACTGATTTTTAATTTTAAACATTTGCTAAGTGCATTGTGGTCTTTGCATTGGTCTATAAGAATTTGATAAATTTTGGAGGAATTTTGGTTACTTTTGTCATATATTTATTAGTTAACATCAAGAAAAAAAAAAACAATGCCACATATTATTAACATATCACTTATTAATTTACATATATATAGAGATAATTATTTACTTTAAGTTAAGTTAAAATAAATTATTTTCATTTTTTATGTAAAATCTTTTTTATTAAATATATAATTAATTTCAATAAATAAATTATGAATTTTTATAGCAAATTAAGAATAAAACTGATTTTAATGAAAAAAGTTATATGTTTTTATATTAAAAATAAAAAAATATATCTTATATTTTCAATGTATTATATGA
>CACTHL010000466.1:0-148801 GCA_902712375.1 Dioscorea dumetorum
TCCATGAGGCTTGTGTGGGCTCCATGCGGTTGCATGCCCCAAGCGAGGCCTGTGCATACACACACAGCACCCGCACGCGTGTAGACTTCCCCCAATTTGTGTTTGAAGCCCCCGTGCTAGTCACATGCGCTTTATGTGGCCACACACATGGCAGCATGCTTTGGAACTTATAAAAGGTGAAGCTATGGTTTTGGAGAGAATGTTAGCCATCATTAGACTCACACTCATCTAATGCACATTTTCATTAGAGAAGGTCAATTCGGAGTAAGGAGTAAAGCGAGAAGAAGGAAAATCTCAAGAGAAGCATCAAGAAGCTTGACGGAGTAGATTTGCCCGGTTTTCATCATCCCATAATCGACACATAGGGAGTTTTACAATGAGCGTTCATTGTTTCAATATGAATCTTGTATTTCTCCTTATATTAATGTCGAACTAAACTCCCAAAACAGTTGCACTCAAGTGAATTTTCGGAGAATGATTTTGTTTGGAAAAAAATAAAAAAATAGAAGAAAAAATTAGCGATTATTAACTGAGGAATTGATACTATAAGAAATTTGACGGAGAAGATTTAAAATGGATTAATTGGTGAATAGTAATTCAACAGTATTGATGGTTGCTTATGCGATTATACAAATTAAGTTTAAATAGATAAGATTATAAAGAATCATTGGAATTTATAAAATCTGTCACTAATTAATTCTAGAGCATTAGCTTAACCTCTTCACTCTATTTTCCCAAAATTGAGGATCAAAGCCGTGCAAATGATACATATACACTCATTGTGGGATACTTGTAGGTATATCCATTGCAAATCTTTCTATAATTGAATTTTGAAACCAACCTATTATTATTTCTGCTCATAATTTAGTTCTTTATCTAATGTCATAATGTTTTGCCTTTACTAATATAGTTTATATTATTATCGAATGTAGAATTTTTATTAATATATAATTGTGCATTTCACTTTGAAAAATACTTTAATTGTTTACTTGCCCTAAACCCCCTGACATGTCATCTAGCATATTTGGTGTGTTCACGCCATCCAACCTAGCTCTTCCATGGTGAATAGGGCCCGCCAAATCACCAGAAAAAACATCAATGTCATCAACATCACCATTCTCCAGAGGAGAGAGCAATGCTATTGACTCAGACTATGTCGGATAGAATCATTTAAACTCATGTTCTTCAACTGATGAGGATGAACGGGTCCCAAATAAGCCCAAATCTTCTGAGTTTAATTACTTATGTAACATGAAGAACTCTCATTTGCAAATTGGAACAAAGTTTATGAACTTTCAAACGATTTAGGAGGCAGTAAAAAATTATGGAATCAAAACAGATATGTCATGAACTTCAAACCAAACTTTGAAAATAGATGCAAGGCATTTTGCAAGAGAGGTCACTCTTGTTATTTATGGGCTTACCGATGGTCAAGGATGGGAATACAATGCAAATAAGTCATGATAATTAAATCATGAGTGCAACATTGACCACAATAACAAACATGCCAATGCAAACTAGACAGCGAAAGCTTATTTGGAGCAGTTCAGGGCAGACCCTACATGGAAAATAGCAGGTATTATTCAAGCATTGAAAACCAATCAAGAGGTCGACATAAGTAAGACTAAAGTCATATAAAGCTAAGTGCAATGCACTAAAGTGACTTATTATCTTGATGATTATTTATGAATACATTGTTAGGCTTTAATGTGTGATTACCTTTTATTTTCTTGCTATGTTTCTTTGTATATGTGCAAGCCATATAGAGGTGATGAAGAGACACAAATGGTAAGGCTATTTGACTATAGGTTAGAGCTGTTAAGGACCCATCTAGGGTCAACTATAAAATTCAAGCCATATAGAGTATGTTTGCCTGGAGCCCCTCAAAGTAGGGTTTTGCAAGAAGATAATTTCTGTGGATGGATGCTCTCCGAAGAGTCTTTATTGAAAGGATAGCTTCTAACATCAGTGGGAATATATGCAAATGATTGGCAAATATAAACTGTCTCAAAAGGCTATAGGATGGCATTCAAACGCTTAGCAAGTTGCCTCAATGTTCCTTGGAGTAATTCAACAAGTGCACATATTTGAAGAGAATAAAATATTGGCACAATTGTGAATGGGTTTTAAAAAAATCTTTATTATAGTAATAGGAAATATGCTCATGATGAGTGCTTTTGCTTCATTCAGCAAACAAATTTTTTGTTAATTCAGAAGAGAAGCAAAAAGAGATTTCTGCTTGAATGAAGTTTATTTCATATGTTGTTTTCATTGAATGCTTTAACATCCAATATTTCTGGAAATTACTTTAGCAAGAACTTGTCACAAGTATCTTTCAAGAATAGACTTGATTATAAGAAAATGATATGTGATTTTTGTAAGAAGACTGGACATACAAAGGATAACTACTTCAAATAACATCTTTTTCCAAATAACCACAAATACAATAAATATAGATGAATTGTTGCACTTGTCAGGGAAGCAAGGTGGATTTCTTTACAGCATCTCACAATTTTGACAATGCTCATATACCGAATTAACAACAGTCCGGTATAATTAATCAATTGATTTTCTCATATGTTTTCTAAATAACAACGAAATGGAGAAATTGTTAATGGCACTAGCAAAGCAAAGATGGCTTCATCCTCGGTCACTATAGTAGGTATGACAGTTGAACCCTTCCCCATTTTAAATAACTCACATGTTTTTAGTAGTAGCAACAGCAAGTATATCCATGTCCTAAAAGCGCTAGCATCGATTATTGATACTCACACTGCAGATCACATGTGTCATGATACTAAATAACCTAGGGTCCTTACTGTTGAGGATCAGACAATTTGAGCAATGACAAGAAGAGAAAGCATATGCACACAAGAAGACACAAGAATTTTACGTGATTCATAGAAATCTACTTCCACACTCTTCAAATATGGAATCTTTCATTTTAAAACTAGCATCTACATATCCTTCTCACTCATGTGACCAAGTTTTTGGTGCCATAGAATTGAAGGATCACTTCCACTAGTAACCGCATTAGCTTCATCTGATAGTATTTCAACCATGTATAGAGTTTCTTTCCTTCAGCCATAAGCAGTAACCAGATTTTTTTTTACTATTTTCCACCCGCCGTTTCCAAACATGACACGATATCCCTTATCATCTAACTGTTCCATAGAGATCAGCATCTTTTTGAGACCGGGGATATATCTCACATTCTTCAGCGTCCAAACAGTATCCAATGACATTTTTGGATTTATGTCTCCCATGCCTGTAATCTCCAAACTGTCATCATCAGCAAGGCGTACTTTACTAAAATTTTCACTTTTGAAATTCAGTATCATATCCTTACAAGGAGAAGCATGGAACGAAACACCGGAACCCATGATCCAGTATTTGATCGGACATTTAACACAACAAACCAATGTGTCATACCTCTTTTGTTGTTGTATTAACGGACTTGTATTCCTTCTTTCTAGGAACTGAGAGAGCCGTACACTGATTTCTAAAGTGGTTAGTCTTCTAGCCATTCCAGCTTGTTATATGCTTATGATTTTTGGGCTAGCCTCTCTTTTTTGACTTTGGTCTACTATGCCACTGATTCTACCCCTTTTCAAGTTTTCTACCTCTGCTCTCTGTATTCAACAAGGAACCTAATGATTCCCTTGAAGTTCTTCTCCGAATATCCTCTACAAGGATCAAATCCCGAATCTCTTTAAATGACAACTTAGCAGTCCCTAATGAACTACTAACGGTTGTAACTATCCCTAACCAACTCTCAGGCAATGAGGATAAGAAAAGCAAAGCTTGCACTTTATCATCGAATTTAATATCTACCCATACCAATCTAGTCAAGATAGAGTTAAATTCATTCACATGATCTGGGACAGATGCATCTTCCTTCATCCTTGTATTGACTAATTGGCGGATCAAAAATACCTTGTTTGAAGCAGTTGGCTTTTCGTACATATTCAATAATGCCTTAAGTAAACCTTGAGTGGTTGTCTCCTTGATAATGTTATATGCGACGTTCTTAGCCAACGTCAATCGGATCAAGCAAAGAGCTTGATGATCTAATAATTCTCAGTCTTTCTTGCTCATCTGATCTAGCTTCTGCCCGGACAGAAGTTCATGTAGCTTCTTCTGATACAAATAATTTTTTATCTGCATTTTCCAAAATCCGAAGTCGTTGCCATCAAACCTGTCGATCTTGACTCTCCCTTCATCGGCCATGGTTTCCACTCGCTTCACAACCTCTAGCTCTGGTACCACCTATTGAGGATAAGGTAATTTGAGCAATGACAAGAAGAGAAAGCACACACACAAAAGAAGACACAAGAATTTTACGTGGTTCGGTCTTGAAGACCTACGTCCATGGCTTCACTAATATTAATTTATTTCACCCCACTAATATTAATTTATTTCACTCAACAAATTAGGGTTTTACAATTACAAGGTTATTTATAAGGAAAAGTTAATGTGATATATATAGGGAGAATATAACATGATATTAACTAGGAAAAGATAAACACTAATCAAAATTCCCATATAGGTCTTGGACTCGAAAAAATAAACACTAATCAAGACTCCATGTACCCAACACTTACTACACCGCAACACATGAAGGCTATAAGTATTTTCTCACCACAGTGGATAAGTTTAGGAAACCTACCTTGACTTTTTTTATGAAGTACCAAAAGGGATGCATTCTTTGTTATGAAAAATTTTATTCAAATGATTAAAACATTGTTTCAAACTAGAATAAAACTAGTTAGGCTAGACAATGCCTTGAAACTAGAAAATTCTTGAGACCTCAAGGAATTTTTTACTGAGGATGTGTGAGCGAAAGGGGACAGAGGAAACGAACAAATGGCAAGCTAAGTCCTCACAGGCATTTCATCCAACACCATGCATGCATGCCTTATAGTAGCACCTTAATTTGCAACTGAGTGTACAAACTTCCAAACATCAAAATGCCTAAAAAATATAGCTCACCAAAATAATGAATGGCCCAAGAAAATAACCAATATATCAAAGAACATCATGACATCAACTATAATCATCCACAAGAGCAAAAAAAAGGACGAACCAATAAAGCAAATAGATGAATGCAGAAGAAGTATAGCAAGAAAAATACCAATCAATAGTTAACACTAAGATTTACGTGGAAACCCTTGTGGGAAAAACCACGGGCGGCAGTGAGGTGATCAATCCACTATAGAGATGAAGCAATACAAGATGGGAACCAACAACAATGAAGATGCTCCAAATCCCCAATCTCTCTCTCATAAAAGGATGGATCTAAAACACTCAATTCTCCTCATTCTTCTTCTCCCAATCCCTAGCTCCCTAGAGAAGCTAAAATTGCCAACCTATTTCTCCCAATCTCGGATGGAAAGATAGGGCTTGTAATAACAATTATTCAGAAAGCCCCCTAAGGTTGCTAAATATTACAAACAACCCTTTTCAGGCCTATAACATGCCTAGGCATATTTTAAATCATATTAAGGCGAAAAAGTATAGAAAGAAAGTGAAAAAGAAAGCCAAGCATCACAATTCTCCACCTCGGCGATGATTGAACCATAAAGCAAACACATCAAGTGACTTGGTGTTAAACGTCCAATCTCCAAAAGCTTTATCTCTAACTAAATAAATCAACAAATAGAAAACTCCCCTCCTCCAATGCTCCATATGAAGCTAGCTCAGACAAGAACGATTGCCAACCAAGTCCAAGCAATGCTCGAACTTTGCCTTCGGGACAACCTTGGTTAACATATTAGCTAGGTTGTGTTTAGTGTCAATCTTCTCATCAAACAAAGACTTCCTTCACATTAAGCCGAATAAAGAAGTTGCGCACATTAATACGCTTGGTTCTCTCGTGAAACTTCTCGTCTTGAGCAAGATATATTGCACTTTGATTATCAAAAAACACAACATGATCAACTTGCTCAACACCCAAATCACCCAAAAAACCATGCAAGCAAATAGCTCATTCATCGACTTTGTCAAAGACAAAAACTCAGCTTCTGTGGTAGATAACAACCGACTGTAAAGTTGCCTTCCAACTAACACATGAGCCACAAAGCTGAAACACATAGCCAGTGAGAGAGCGCCTCTCATCAAAATCCCCAGCAAAATCTGAATCTGAGTAACCAACAACTTGCTCCGGATTTGCTATCCTTTGATAAAAAATCAAGCCATAATTGCTTGTACCACAAAGGTACCCAATGATCCACTATACTGCCTTCCAATGCTCCTTGCCTGGCCTTGATATAAAACTGCTTACAACGCTAACAGCTTGTGCAATATCAGGACACGTGCAAACCATAGCATACATTAAACTGCCAACTGCACAGGCATGAGAAACTCTAGACATGTATACTTCTTCCTTTGCATCTAATGATCTTGATGACGTAGGCAACCTGAAATGTGCTACCAAGGGAGTGAAAACTGGCTTTACCTGTGACATGTAGAACCTAACCAAAACCTTCTCATTATACTAACTCTGTGAAAGCCAAAGCATGCCCTGGGGCCTGTCATGACGAATATCCATACCCAATAACCTCTTAGCTGCACCCAAATCCTTCATTTCAAACTCACTTCTGAGCATGGCCTTTATCTTCTCAATTTCTGAAAAGCTCTTTCCAATAATAAGGATGTCATCAACATAAAGCAACATATACACCCTAGATCCATCTGCAAATATCTACTGGAAAACACAAGCATTAAATTGACTCCTCTCAAATCCATGGCTGCTGACATGAGCATCAAACTGATAATACCACTGTATTGGAGACTGTTTCAAGCCATATAATGACTTCTTAAGCAAGCAAACATGGTCTTCTTTCCCTTCAACCACAAAGCCTTCTGGTTGCACCAAATAGATCTCCTCCTCTAGATCATCGTGAAGAAAGGCTGTCTTCACATCCATTTGCTCTAACTCCAAGTCATATAGAGCAACCAAAGCTAGTAAGGCCGAATCGAAGTATACTTTACAACTAGAGAGAATACCTCATGGTAATCTATCCCTTCCTTTTGACTGAAACCTTTCGCCACCAATCTAACTTTGTACCTTGGAGTGTGAACTCCTGCAGAAGTCTACTTGAGCTTAAAAACCCATTAGCAACCAACAATCTTGCACCTTTTGGGTGGCAACACTAAGTCCCAAGTGTGGTTCTTATGTAATGACCCCATCTCCTTAGTCATAGCCTGGACCCAACTAGTTGCTTGAGAACTACTAACTGCCTCATAAAAAGTGCTAGCTCATTATGCACAATATCCTCAACAATTGTCAAAGCAAAAGCAACTGTATCTCTACCTCTCGCTACAGATGTAACCCATTCTCCATAGCGTTGTGGTGGCCTTTTCTGCCCATGCAGATGATGTGCTATTGGAGATTCTAAAGCTTCACTTGGATTTGTATCCTCTAACTGATCATCAACAACATCTAACTCAAACTCTACCTCATCTATGATTCCATGATCACCACCTGTAGAAACTGATGACAATGGCTGCTGCTGCTGACCGTCAACTGTAGGAGACTCAATCACTGGAGTCTCTACCTCAAATGTTACCCTCTATGCTACTTGCTCTGCCTCAGAACCACCACTTGTAGAAGCTCCACATGAAGTAGAAGCCTCTGCCAACTATCGACATGTTAGAGTAATGATCACCATTTCATTGAAGGTCACAATTTTGCTGACGATCACCTTAAGGGGGTCTAGAATCTTTACACCACAAATGATGCCCCTTAACTCCATCACCATAGCCGAGGAAAACACACTTCATGCCTGAGGTTCTAACTTGTTTTAGTGAACATGAACATATGCGGGACAACCAAATACCCTCATGTGATGATATTGAGGTGGTTTGCCAGACCACATCTCCTCTGGTGTCTTACGCTTAATAGCTGTCTATGGCGAGCAGTTGACTAAATTGCAAACTATGGTAACTGCTTCAGCCAAAGACTTTGGGGTAACCCGGTATGAGAGAGCATGCATTGGGTTCTCTCTAATAATGTTCTATTCATGCGTTCCACAACTCCGTTCTGCTGTGGAGTACCAACTGTGGTATAATATCAAATAAAGCTTGCATCTAGACTATTTCTCAAACTCTCTCAGCGGAACTCTATGCCATTTTTTTATCTCAAATACTTGACCTTCCTTTCTGTCTGTGTCTCAACCATAGTCTTCCATTGATGAAAACAGCTAAAAGTTTCATCCTTGGACTTTAGAAATTGAACCCAAACCTTCCTATTAAAATCATCAACAAAAGTTCGCAAATAATTTCTACCTCCACCAGAAGCAACTGCCGCTTGACCCCACAAATCAGTGTGCACATAGTCAAGAATAACCCTCATTGTGTGAACATACCTGCTAAATCTCAAACGAGTTTGCTTCCCTCAGATGCAATGCTCACAAAACTGCAAACAACCTATCCTCCAACTACCCAATAGACCATGACGATTCAACTCAGCCAAGCCACACTCTAACCTGTGCCCCAATCTCATGTGCCACAAAGTAGTCATAGTGTCATCATCCATCTGAGAACTAGAAGACACCGAAACTGACCCATCCTTAACCCAACCACGTGACGAACATATGTGAGTGTATAAACTGTGCCATCATACATCATGAATCTGATGGTGCCAATACCAACAACTCTGCACTTTGTATCTTTGCCCATAAAAACTGAGCCTCCATTCAATGCCTCATAGGTGACAAACCACTCTTGGTGCTAACACATATAGTAAGAACACATGGAATTAAGAATCCAACCGGTGCTAAAACTCATGTCACACCCAGCTGATGCACTGGAAGCACATTGCCCAACTGAAGAAATGTCTGCACTAGCAATAAGTATCTCACCATAACCGCCATCTGAAACTGCTACACTAGATGAAGATGACTCACTCTTGTTGTTGTCTCCTTAGTCCTTACTTGTCTTTCTTTTTGTTCAACTTCGGATAATACCATTTGATATGGCCTAATTCCTTGCAATAGTTACAACGAATGTCTTTCTTGCCCGATCGAGACTTTGAACGTTTCTTTGATTTCTTACCCTTGTTATAAGCAGCAGCATCACCACTATGACCACGCTCTACTAACCTCCCACGTGTGACAACAGGACCTTCACCTTCACCATGACTTTCCATGCGAGTCTTCTTAAGTAAATCCTTTGTCAATAGAATAGAATAAGCATCATCTATGGAGATAAATTCTTTACCGTAAAGGATTTGGTCTCTAATGCCATCATATGAATCGGGGAGTGAGCATAATAACAAAATAACCGAATGTTCTTTGTCCATAGAGCTTCCAGAATTTTGATAATCAATCACCTCTTTATTGAACTCATTAATATATTGCTTGATAGAAGTCCCTTCTTGCATGCACATCCGTAACAAACACATCATGAGGTAGAACCGACTGGAGAGTGACTTTTCTAAATAGAGAGCCTCCACTTTCTTCCAAAGAACCAAAGAGGTCTTCTCCGAACATACTTGCCGTAACACATTGTCCGCAAGAGCCAATCAGAGCACCGCCAATGCCTTTTTATCTACCGTCCTCATCTCATCATTTGACATATCCAGATCATTGCCTTCAAGCACACTATCCAAGCCTTTGTCAACTAGAATAGAGTGTATCTTGACTTGCTATAGCCGAAAGTCACCATTACTATCAAACTTGTTTACTTCCAAAGTTGACATCTTTGAGAAAATAACAAACAAACACATGCATATGATATAAAATTGAGCTCTTATACCACTTGTGAGCGAAAAGGGACAACGGAAACTAACAAATGGCAAGCTAAGTCCTCACAAGCATTTCATTGAACACCTTGCATACATGCCTTGTAGTAGCACATTAATCTGCACCTAAGTGTACAAGCTTCCAAACAACAAAATGCCTAAAAGATATAACTCACCGAAACAATGAATGCCCCAAGAAAATAACCAATATATCAAAGAACATCATGTGTGCTGTATTGACCTAAACTATAATCATCCATAAGAGCAAAAACAAGGACAAACCAATAAAATCAAATAGATAAATGCAGAAGAAGTATGGGGAAAAAATACCAATCAACAATTAACACTAAGATTTACATGGAAAACTCTTGCGGGAAAAACTACGGGCGGTGGTGAGATGATCAATCCACTATATAAATGAAGTAATACAAGATGTGAGCCAACAACAATGGAGAGTCTCCAAATCCCCAATCTCTCTCTCACAAAAGGATGGATCTGAAGCACTCAGTTCTCCTCATTCTTCTTCTCCCAATCCCTAGCTCCCTAAAGAAACTAAAATTGCCAACCTATTTCTCCCAATCTCGGATTGAAAGATAAGGCTTATAATAACAATTATTCAAAAATCCCCCCACGGTTGCTAAATATTACAAACAACCCCTTTTCAAGCCTATTACATGCCTAGGCAAATTTTACATCATATTAAGGCTAAAAGTACATAAAGAAAGTGAAAAAGAAATCGAACATCACAGGAGGGAATTCTCCATCAAACAACAGGGAACTACACTCCATAACAAAATAGAGTGGTAAAAACAAAGCACAAACATTTGTTAGAAACCTCGTAAGCTCTAGTTTTCTAATCTAATCTACCAATTGAATATTGACGGGAATGTGTTCTTACTGCCACCTATTTAATTAATAGATTCCTTTTTAGAATGCTAAAAAAGAAAACACCATTTAAAATTCTTCTTGGATCTTCACTAAATTACTCTCACCTCAAGACCTTTGGCTATCTGTACTATATGTCAAATGTTGAAAAATCAAGTAAATAAATTTTAATCTAAAGCTAAAGCTTAAATATTCATTGCTTACCCATTTGGTAAAAAGGTTTACTAAGTCTTAATTTTTGAAACCCTAGAGATAATTGTTTATAGAAATGTTATTTTTCATGATACAACTTTGCCTTTCAAAGCCTTATTGCAAATAACGTATCTGCCAACTACTTTCTCAAATTCTACTCCCTAAGACTCAAATCAAAATTGTCTAGGTAGTTTGTTTCCCACTAAAAAAAATCAACCATAAATCATAATGTTCTCCTACTTAAACAATTATATCTATAGCAATGTCATAACCATACCACACAATCTGCAATTCATTACTTAATTAATTGTGGCCATACTATTACAAATAGCTGTCCATTTCCCAAAGATATTTGTTTTGCTTCTTTACTTTATCAAACTCAACAAATGCTTACACTACTATCTACTTTAAATGAGGTACAAACATGTGAAGAGACAGCTGCTAATCCTACTAAGTGTTGAAAGAGCTTGAAGATCTTGATGTCAACCATACATGAGATTTAGTTCATTTGCCAAAAGGAAAGAAACCATCATTCAAGTAGAAATTAAAATAGACATTTAAAGCAACACAAAATATACAAATTGAACATAAAATAGACATTCAAATCATAGGTTTTTTGTTTTTGTTCAAATGACCATAATTCAAGTAGCAATTAAAATAGGCATTCAAAGCAACACAAAATATACAAATTCAACATAAATTAGACATTCAATGATTCAAATCAAAGTTTTTTTTTTGTTCAAATAACCATCATTCATCCTAATCATCATCTTCATAGAGATAAATTGTCTTCCAATGCATGAGTAGCTCCAAACCTCCACTTGCTAATAATTCATCTACATAAAACAAAATAAATATTACAATTCCAAATATGAAAACTATATATTTTATACCAAATATCTTTAAATTTGTAAAATTTTATTTTTACCTTCACATTTAAAATCTTTCCCATTAATAGTCAATCATACCTTCGAATGGAACGCGGGATCACAGGATTCACGGCGACTTCTCCCTCTCTCTTTTCCTATCGAAACCCTAAGACAAAAAAAGAGGATTGAGATGAAACCCTTAAATTAATTAATCGCAAACATCTACTCATCAATGGATAGCAAAGAAGATGAAAAACTTATTAGAGGAATTGGGGAAGAATTACAAAAAAAAAAATCACACCTTCTGGAACGCGAGAGACCATAGGACGGCGGTCGCGGCTTCTCCCTCTCTCTCTCCCTTTCTCTTTTCCTATCGGGATGATGCTCATATAGCTAGCTATTTGCAAATCGTTCCCCGGAATTCACCAAAATTCTAATTTATCTTTTTAATTAAACTTCGGGTTGGGTTCGGGTTCGGGTTCGGGTCGGATATCAGGATTCCTTTACCCGACCCGTTCCCGCTTTTATGGTGATCAGGTTTTACCCGAACCCGACCCGAAACCCGGTCAAACCGGGTATTACCTGTCAAACTCGGGTCGGGTCGAGTTTGGTTATTTTTGCCATCTCTACTCCACATGATCATCGCTTGCACTTCAACAGAGATCATCTAAGTTGATTGGTTTGCTAAAAATAACTTCTCCAAATATTGTCTTTATGCCTTCATGTCTTCATGTACCATATCATCGTACTACCTGATCAAAATTGTATGTCATCATCATACATATCAAATGATGGGAACTATAGAACCTAAACTATAACAATAAGCCTTCAATAATATAGCTATACTACACTACTTGCTATAATATGATCATTAAAAAAACATATATATAATTTAAGATGACTGACTTTGTTTTTTGCTTTTTTTTTTTAAATATAAGAATGCGTGATGCATACTGTTTTGAATAGCTTTAAAGGTTGGCATTTGAAACTACCAACTTTATTTACATATTTATACAATATAAAACCGACAGTGAGCTTTTCAAAAAGTTGTGGTAAACCCATTAGCTTAACATGGTTTAATTTATGTATATAAATCCTTTATCCCAACAACTTTGTTCCTTTATTTTATATTTTATTTACTATAATTTTTATTTGGTAATGTGGAATCATTTTGTAGACTTTCATAATTTATTGGCAAAGACCTAGGATGACCGATATATATATATGCTAAATTACTTATTGGTTTTACATAATGTTTTCATAAAAAAAAAAAAAGCAAAATACAAGAACCTATTAGCTTTAAAAAATCTCAATTAGATGTTAAGTTATATTAATAATGTTGACTGTGCCAATGATCTCTCGGTTTATTAGCACCAGATCTCATGCATAAGTGATGACACCCTGTGTATGTATACTGTATGTGTACGAACCACTCAAGTAATATAATGTAACCAAAACTCTGGTAGTCAGAACCATAGAGACTGATGCTCCTAATACTAGTTGTTTCTTTATTATTTAGTGGATGAACTTGAGTGAAAATTGCTAACATTAATTGGCAAAAAAAGAGTAAAGACTAATATGACACACTTGAAGATAAATCAAAGGATAAGGCGATGCCTCAAACTCACTCCTCTCAAGGCTTTCTTATAAAGCTTTCCTAATATCGGCTAATGATACAACTTTCTTGGACCATAGAATCTCCTAGAGTAGTTGATCCCTTTGGTGTAGGTGATTAACCCTATTCTTATATGATAAATAGAGCATTACCCTACGATCGCATTCTGCTCTATAAGACCCTCTATTAGGTTTCATCATAATCCAGAAATATCAACACCATGTCTTCTACTCCTAGTAATGCACTCAATCTCCATAGAAGTTCAACACCATACATCCTATCTCTTAGAGTGCACTCAATCTCGAAAGAGTTCGACAACATACACATTGTTTATAGGAATAATTCAACCTCCATCCTCTATGTATGACCTAACATGATGGATTTCACAATTGTCACTACGCCAATTAGATATGCAATTAAAGCTCTCACAATACAAATTGTGATCATTAAACAATAAAGAAGATTCATAAGCAAGCTCAAAAGCTTATATATATATATAATCAAATACAAGTTATCTAAAGAGTTATGATCTACGTTAGAGAAAAATAGTTTAATCTCTCATGTTTTGACGTAAATAATCATAATTGACATTCAAAGGCAAATGAGAAATCATAATGAACTCCCTTCAACTTCTCTAATCAGATGTGAATCAAGAATGATGAAGGCCGATTGGCCAATTGTGATGATCCAAGAATAGCTAATCTAATGGTGATCCACTTCTCTCAAGTCATCGGAAGCTCTCTTCTTTCATCCTAGCGGCCCCTTAGTCATCTTGTCAAAAGATTCCTTTAAAACCCTAATTTTTGGGTTTTAAATCTATAGGTATTGGGCTAGTGCACAGGAGTGCTTATTGGTGAGCAAGCCCTTGGTCTTTTTCGGTGGTCCCGTGACTTGTTTTTGAGCAAAATTATGGCTTCCAAAGATTTGCACAGCCTCAAGCACAACCGTGCTTCTTAAACACAACCGTGTTCAGGGCACCTGACCTGTGCTAAGAACTGTGGTCTTCAAATTTATTCTTCCAATGTTATTCACGGCCACAACAGCCCATGCGTCAGCCGTACTTTTTCTCTGGATTTGCTCTCTTGTGCTTTTTTGCTTTGAAATGAATCATTTACGCTTCTCCTTACCTAAAGCTTATTACCCTGCATATTTCACTCAAAACATCCAAGTAAGCGCATGAATTACAGTAGAAAAAATACATCTCTCATGCACTTATCAGTAAGTTAGTTATATTTAGCCAAAAGTGCGGGTTTAAACCTTAGCTCTAGCTAGATTTATTGAGATATCAACACTACACTTTTGCACGCCCTTAAAGTGGGTTATTCACTTTGTCAAAATAAAAAGTCAATTGTTTCAAATATTATACTCACTCTTGTCCTAGTTACACGTCCACTTTAACTAATTTACACATTAAGAAAGTAGCTAGGTTAATAATATTAGTTGATGGTTATAAATTAATAGAAAATGTATTAGCTTTCTAAAATTATCCTTATTTAGAAATAAATAAACATCCTATTATTTGTTTTTACATTTAAATTATATCTTGAATTCCCTCTGTGATGATGGTGTTTTATATTTTTAAAAATTTTATATTGGAAAGTGTAAAATTATATTAAAGTCGAATTTAGAAAAAAAAAATTATTTAATATTTCATTGATCTTCTATTGGACACGTAAAACAAAACCCGAAAAAAGTTATATAAATATATAATTAAAACCAGAGGGAATATTAATAAAACCAATATTTGAAACTATCATCTCTAGCCATATTAATTTATTATTAATCCTATCGGCAAAAGCTAGTGTTTTTAACACATGTCCTAACAATAACAATGGTTAGTTTCATAATATACTTATTTTTTAAAATTAAATTAAAACATAATTTTTTTAATTAAAATAATTATATATATATATATATATCAAATATATTAAAAATTGTATCATAAGATTACAAGTGAGGCCCTAACTAAACACAAGCTCAACATGAATATTCAACAAAATAAAAATAGAAATGGAAATATTTTGGAAATTTCATAAAGTAATATTTATAGCATGCACAAAAAAATTGTGATAAATAACAATTAATTTGTTAAAAGTATTTGTACATGGGAGCAAAGTCAAATGTTTATTTAACAAAGAGAGATGGAGAATGTGAAGTTGCAAGGATGTTGCACTTGGCAAAGACTAGCATTTATGAGGTGGGGTCCATTAAAGCAAAGACTCATTCATTTCAAAACTTCAACCGTCTTGACTTTTCATTATATTCCACCCAAAAAACTATTTAATCAAATTAATAAAATAAATAAAATTTAATTTAATTAGAAAGCATTAGACATCTTGCTCTCTCTTTACAAGTGCTTCTTCCACGTGGCATCCAAAGACTGGCCTGACTCGCATCGTGGTCCACACCAATCGAGGCATTTACTTTGGTAATAGTCAACGACTGCTTTTCTCGGAAACCGCTCGATTGAAAATCGCTTTGATCCAACGGCTGCTATCGCTCACCGGCTGGTCTCGGTGCCCGGTGACTACTGTTCGGTCAACAAGTTAGCTACATGGTGGTCCCCACGTCACTCGTCTTTTTATATCGTTTCTAATCGTCTCGCGATATCTCGTGAGTTTTAATGGATGTTTTTCTTCCTTCCACACCAGCAGCATGCATATATCATCGTATAATATATTTATATATATATATATATGTAATTATAATTTATTTTTAAATGTTCACTATTTTTTTTTTTTTGTTTTATTAGTGCTGGGTCTCGTGTCTAAATTATTAGTATCTTACCGAAAATTAAATTCAAATTTCAATTCAGGCAAGTCTTGTACACATTTTTTGTCAAAAAAAAAAAAAACATTATTTTTATATTCAATTTTATTTTAGAAAACCAAAATATGGTTGCAAAAATTAAATACCCCTTTGTTTACCCAAAAAATTAATTCTCCTCTCCTGAAATTCAAATATAATATCACTGATATGCGTTGGAATTTTATCAATACGTATTTTTGAAAAATTTATTATTTGATGATTGTCTCAAAAAAATTATTAGTTATATTTAACACGTAAGTATGCGATCTCTGAATTTTGGCCTAAGCCAAGAAATCCGAATTGCATTAAACTTTATTTGAACTGTCTGAATGATTTTTTTACATATATTTTTACCAAATAAATATAATAAACGTGCATGAATTTTTATGATTTTCCATCATTTATTTAGCAAGACAATCTTGCCATTTTATTTATTTATTTATTTATTTATTTTAATAAATAGAACAAACCCATTTACAAGTATGAGTTTTGAATCATAACGAGGATTATTGACACCACCATGTTCAATGTTTTTTCAAACATAAATATAAAATGCCCCACAAACCAAACATTTCACAATAGAGTCCGTGTTTGCTGGACCAAAAGTTTTTTGGCCTTGGTATTTTACTTCAAAGAGATTGAGCAATGGATATATAATTAAAGTCACTTTCAAATGGATAAAAAAAAAATGTATATTTTTTAGACGTATATATCTTAACTATATATACATATAATGTTGAAAATTAATAATTTTCTTTCTCATATCAAATAAAAGTATAACAGGATGTGTGTGGACTTCTTTGGAGTTTTCTAAGCGACATCAATGGCTGCTGTTTTAATATAAATCCAAAGTCAATTCATATGAGCACATAATGTTTTAAGGTTTGATTTCTTCTTGGTATTAGAATGAACAAGTCCACTTTTGAATAACTTGTTTTAAGCTTTCAGGTATTCCCTGCACGCCACGTGTGTGCCTCATGCACTATTTTCCAATTAAATGGTCAAGATATATGCCCCGTCAAAATAATAATAATAATAATAATAATAATAATATGCATTTTTCCAAGATTTTATTGTTTTCATTATATTTTTAAATTAATAGTATTGATAGACTGTTAAACTCTACAATTAATTATAGTAAAAATTTTAATTATTACATTATTTATTTGATAAATATTCAAATTTTAGAAAATTTTAAATAATTTTTTTATTTTGAACGAGATTTCAAAAAGAATTTATGAGTATTGTTCTGAGATTGCAATCAAACCGAGGCAATCAGATCCAGAGGCAATGGGTACCTATAAAAATATCTATAATAGATAGGATAAATATCTGTTTGACAAATTTTGATAAATATTTTCAAAATTGTATAAATATGGATACCATAGTAATATTTAAACCCATTTAACCACACATTATATATAATGTGTGTATGTTTATTTATCTATGTAGTTAATTAAAACTTAGA
This sequence comes from Dioscorea dumetorum, assembly GCA_902712375.1. Lineage (NCBI taxonomy): Eukaryota > Viridiplantae > Streptophyta > Magnoliopsida > Dioscoreales > Dioscoreaceae > Dioscorea > Dioscorea dumetorum. Next base: position 17,583 of record CACTHL010000466.1, read on the forward strand.
ATGGTTTGAATGGATTATTTATTTAATTGGATAGCCTAATTCTTACTTTTCTGGTTATGTTATAATTTTTATTGGTGTTAGTCAACAAAAACAATATTTTGGACATTAAAAATAAATGGTTATAAAATTTTGGACACCCTATGATGACGTAAAAATAACTTGATTATTTGTGTTAATTTGACTTTATAATGTATAACTAATTATGGTTTAATTTGACTTTATAATGTATAACTAATTATGGTTGTTATATCATTTCTTACCTTATAGAGTGCTAGCACGGGACTTAACTCAATAAATGAACTATATTGGAAGCTTGTTTTAATATTTTTACTATTTTATAAAAATACTAATGTTTTAATTTGGTACCTTAATTATTTTATTAATATTTGACTTTAATAATTTCGGTAGATAGATATTTCTGATAATAATTTTATACCTTGTTTGATAGATTTTTAATTTATTTTTTTATTTTATAATATTATTTATATTTTATTAGTTTAGAAACAAAAGTGGTATGAGAAATTATATTTTGGTTAACTAAATTACGGATAATAGAGATGGGTATGGAAATGTAAGTATTTCGCACTTATAAGATGAGCTCAGAGAGTATAAGAACAAGTATAAGTAATTTTTTAAAATGTAGGTATATTAATGAATATTATAGTACTCTATGTAAACCCTACCCATTGCCATCTTTATTATTTTTATTATATATATATATATATATATATATATATATATATAAAAGAACACTTTTGCTAACAACATCTATAGATTTAAAGTTTAAATATATATATTTAAGAATATCCTTACTGTTAAATGAAAATCTAATGACTGCTATTTATTCATGTATAGTTTTCAACAATAGTTAACAATTCTTAGTACTTTGGTACGATAATTAATTATAACTTTGTACACCACCCTATAAATACCAATAGTTAAATTGTGATATAAAGGTTGCCATCAACCATCAGTAAAATTAAGATGCTCATGTGTAGTGAACTTATTCTAATATATATATATATATATATATTAATATATTAATATATTGAGTGTTTTATAAAAATGAAGAACGCACAAAATTTTCAACATGTAATTAGTAGCCTTTTCAAATCCCGAATGATGCTTGTATGGGAGTTTTCAAATTTTAGAAAATTAAAATGCTTAGAACACAAATTATTGAAGTTTAAAAATTTAAATTAAATAAAAAAAAACTTTACATGTATTTATTATACCCACGTTATAAACGTGTAAAGTTGACAGATGTTGCATGCAATAAATTACTTAGGGAAATGTCAACTGAAACGTTTGATTAATAAAACAATGAGATAATATATATATATATATATATATATATATATATATGAGTAATCTGAGATCATTCGTTGAACGTTAACCGCTGGATTGAAGTCTTGAAATCCAACGGACATTATGCTTTCTTGTGAACAGTATGTACGTGGTTAGAACCAAGCAGAGCCTAAGGCTAACACCTAGTATATATAGCTTGATCAAATTTGTTCACATAAATGTTGATTTTCTCTCTCTTCTTGGTTTATCTGTCTCTCTCCTTTATTTTATTCCTTACTTTTTGATGACGGTGAACTTCAATAGTGTATATATATATAATGGTAGCTAACAAGGGCTCATAGCTCATAACTCAACCGAGTCTCACTTACATAAGATAGATGATGGTAAGAGATTTTTACAACCCCAAGTTTAAATTTTTCTAATTATAATATCGTAGTAACATGTTTTTGGTTTGGTTTTGGGTTTGCGATATAAATCTTGTTAATGGCTATTTTTTGATGAACTGCGTTTGTAGTATTTATTAAAATAAATATAGATAAATAAATTCATTGGCTTCATGGATGATTTTGTGTTCAGGCATAACCTGCTAATTTTCTATTTAGAAATAAAAACATGGGGAAAAAGATAAATAAAAAAATCTTTATTTTTATTTTAATGCAAAACATAATAGTTTTGTTCTTTGAACTTATTATAACACAACATTCATATGAGGTGTTATTTATGGTGGTCTCATCTAATATGAATATAAAATTATCAAAATAACTTTTATATATTCTTTCAAATATTTCTATGAAAATACGTAAACATACCTAAACAAGCATATTTTATTTTGACAAAAACACATGACAAATATTGTTAATCAAGGGACAAGCAAAAAGCAAAAAAATAAATTTTTATTATATCTTTTATTTTATAAAATAACTACTAAATTGCATTATTATTATTATTATTTAGCTAGTTGTATCTTTTTTCCCATGATAGGAGTTTTTTTTGTACATGTTTAAGATATTACTATGGGAATATCATCGAGTTGTTAGAATAATAAACCTAGAAATACTTGATTATCTCATTTGGTATATCAAAAAATAATTTATAACAAAAATGATACTAATACAAGACGTGCCAATAACATATGGGAATATTTTATATTCAACTTCCATGCTTATAGTTTTGAAAATCTCATAATAATCCTTATACTAAACACGCCCAAAATCCAACGATAGTCACGTACGTGGCAACCCCATAAAAGTTTTTTCATTAATTAATATTTAAAATCTAATAAAAAATAAATTTAAGATTTAAAAATAATTTCCTTCTCCCCTCCCATTTATATAATTAAAAAAAAAAAAACAAACAAAACCAACACTAGGGCCGTTTGGTTCGGAAGTGAATTGTCGAAGTGATGAAAGTCTGGAAGTAGCACTTCGGTGGAAGTGAACAGTTCAGCTGGAACTATCCACTTCAGTGTGTTTGGTTCAAGCTGAAAACTGTACTTCGGATACCACTTCCTGTGTTTGGATGGTTGAAGTGGGGATATGATCACCACTTCAGTGAGAGGATAAGGTTGCCCTTTAATGTTTTTTACATTTATTTAATTAAATCATATGATATAATTAAATAATTTAATTAATTTATTACGATGGTAATAAATAATTTATTTATTAAATTAAAAACTTTGTACATCACATAATTAATTTAATACCATGTTATTAAATTAAATTAAATCGGTTAATATATTATGCTTAATTATTAATTAGTGAGAGTAGTTATTTAATTATTTTATTATCATGGTAATAATTATTCTATTTATCATTGAAAAATATTGCAAAGTGGGCTGAAGTGGAAGGCTGAAATGGTTATTTCGGGACTTTTCCAACTGAAATCAGATACCGAAGTGCCCGAACTCAGAAGTTGTCACATCATCACTTTCGGGTTCAAATCAGTAAAACAAACACACTGAAGTGGGCTGGAAGTGGTCACTTCAGCCACTTCGGTGAGACAAACGGCCCGTAAACAAAAAATTTCTTCAGGAGTGACGTATCATGAGAATGGTGAATGATAACCTCATGAATTTGAAATATGTTATACTATTCATTTATTATTTATTCGGTTAATTATGGGAGGGATTGTATTTTTTATTTTTCTAAAGTTACATGACAAAAAAAATTCACCATTGGAAGATTATGGTCCATGATATTTTATCTGAGACTCATATGACAAACCGTCATTATTTCTAGTATTAGCCCGATTCATATTGTAAAATTTAAAAAAATTGTTAAATTACCCTAATTGATACACCTGGGTCGGTATGTATTTGCTCATTTGATGGCATTTGTCACCATTATAAAAAAAAAAATTCATTTTTTCTTCACCAACCATCCCATTCCCTCTTCTAGAATCCCAAACAAAATTATACATTTTTAAAATTTATTTTTTCAAAAATGGAAGCAAAACAACAACGTCTCAGTTGACTTTTAGGCACCATTAATCTAATTACCAAAGAATAAAAAAATAAAAATCCAAACCAAAATAAACACCACGCAATGTACTCCTCCATAGTTGACTGCCAATACAAACATGTTCACAATTCAAACCCTCAAAAAGAAAAACAATCCCAAAATATCGTCCAATATCTCACGAGAACTTCATCAAAAATAAAGCGAAATCACAACCGTTGGATCAAAACAAACCTTTGACTCCAACATCCCCTCTGTTTCAAAATTTTCCAGCTCATTTCCTCGCTTTCTCCTGACTATAAAATCCCCAATTCCTCTTCTCAACGCTCCTAAGCCGACGCCCTACCTTTCCCCCCTGATTCCATACCACGATGGCCGTCGATCTGATGAGCTTCTCTAGAATGGACGATCAGATGGCCGTCCAAGAAGCCGCCGCCGCCGGGATCCGCAGTATGGAGCTTCTCATCTCCCAACTCTCCCACCAAACCTCACCGTCCGATTGCCGGGAGATCGCCGATCAGACCGTCAGTAAGTTCAAGAAGATGATCTCCGTCCTAACCCGAACCGGCCACGCCCGGTTCCGTCGCGGTCCGACCCCGGCTCAAACCCAACCCCAAGCCCAAACCCAGACCCAGCCGCCTAGTCAGAGCAAAAGTCTCGATTTCACTAAGCCAAGCTTCAGCGCGCCGATCTCGTCGGCTGCGTCTTCGTTTCTCTCTTCCGTCACGGGTGACGGCAGCGTCTCTAACGGCCGGCTCGGCTCGGCTCTCATCGGCGCCAATCCGGCTTCCTTCTCAGCCGGGAAACCGCCGTTAGCTTCGAAGAAACGGTGTCACGGCCATAGCGGGGTCCACTCTGAGGCGGCCATTGGGAAACGTTGCCATTGCTCCAAGAAAAGGTTAGCTTGCTATTTTTCTTTTTATTTATTTATTTTAAATAATACATAAAATAAATAAAAAAAATAATGTTTGCGATTTTCTAAAATAGGAAAAATAAGGTGAAAAAGGTGATAAGGGTCCCGGCGATAAGCTCGAAGGTGGCCGATATACCGTCCGATGAGTACTCGTGGAGGAAGTATGGCCAGAAGCCGATCAAGGGATCACCGTATCCAAGGTAAATGGAAGTCTTTTACAACCGTCCGATCTTGATCGAACGGTTCACGAAAAAACTAATTTGTTTATTTCCTTATTCTTGAAAAAAAAAAACAGGGGTTACTATAAATGCAGCAGTGTTAGAGGTTGTCCGGCGCGTAAACACGTGGAGCGGGCGCCAGATGATCCGGCGATGTTGATCGTGACGTATGAGTGGGAGCATCGTCACTCGTCGGATGGGGCCGCTGTGATTGGATCTCAGCCGTTGAATTAGTTGCTTTTATTTTTTTTTAAGTTTTTTTATAATTTGTTTAGTTATTTTATGTTTTTTTTTTGTAATATAAAAAAGGAGCGTTTAAGAGACAAAAGAAGGATGAAATTTGGTAAAGTTTTTTATTTTTGGATGGTTGACCGGTTTGGAGTGGAAGGGCTGAAGTGGTTGTCGTTTAGTGGGGGGTTGTATTAAAGTGGTTTGGTTTGGTATTTGGAATCCGGAGTGCGTTTTGCGTCGGGTTGCGTGCCGGGTCAAAAGTGGAAGTTAGTGGGTTGTGGGGCCCACATGTTGCTGCCGTGGCTGACTCGTCGTTCGTTGACCCGAGGAGAGAGAAAAAAAGACGGGGAGGGGTATAATGGGAATTATGGCGCTTGGTCTCGTCCCACTTTCAGATTCACATTAATCATAATTTAGAGAATTTATTCGATATTGTATCATAATTCATTAAATGAATTAAAATCTGCACTTTTTATCAAAAGAAGAAAATTGATGCAAACAACCTAAATGATCTATTGAAAATAGGTTGTTTTTTATAAGGCGAGAAGGTCAATTTAACTTTGAGTTCATACATAGAGGTGAAGAAATTAAATATTACAGAGTTCAAGTCTCTGTGTGCTAAAGCTCTTTGCATGTGCCTCTGTTTTACAAATAGCTGGTTCATATTTATATAAAAGAATTTAAAAAAATTTTACAAAGTATTTTTTATAATAATACTTTTAAACCAATAGTTAAAAAATATTAAAATTTGGTAATGCATAAGAGAGTGTCTTTCTGTATGTGTTTGTTAGTAAATACGAGGGGTAGAGGGGACATTTAATCTCATTCTTTAATAATGGTTCGCATATATTAAAAACAAAATTCTCTATATTAAAAAAAAAAAAAATTTCTCTTAAACTATTTCTTTGTTAAAAGTATTCCCTTAAATGTGACACACAACAAATACAGAGTTTGAATAGTAAATTCAATGTTATGAATAAAAACTTTTTCAGAGTCATTGATTTTAATTATGATAAATGTAAATTGAACATGAAGTTTCACGGAATAATATCATATATATAAATACATTTTTATGTTTGACTTATAAAATTTAAATAAACAAAATAAGCTAGAGGAGTTGATTTGGAATATTTTGATTTTCAAGAATATAATGTAGTGGACTTGGTTGATATTTAGTGGTAGAGGAAGGCAAAAAAGATTGGTTGAATAAATTTGTGTAGCTAGCTAGTGGTAAACCCACTAGTCACTAGAGATGCTCTCTGTTTGCAATGGGAATATTAGACTTAGGGAATGGCTTTGTGATTGCCTTTATATATAAATGTATGGATATCAACTAATTTATTGGTTAAAGTGTAATTCAATTAATCTAATCATAGATGCAAAGTGGAAAACACTAGGATGGTTTGGTGTTGATTCTTCATTTGTTGTTGTTTGAACATATGACTTGGAGATGTATGCCATTTGTGATTTGCCTAATATCAACTTCCATTGTTTTTGATAGTGTATTGAATAATTTTGAGAATATATCCTTGTCTCCAAGTGCTCTATTTTCAATTAGTATGTGGAAGAAACATTTTCTCAGTTATGATATGGCATATTGTACTTTAGTGATACAAATAAATAACATTGATTACTTAGGGCTTGTTTAGTTGTATAATAAATTTTTTATAAGAAATTTATTCCATAAGATTCGAAGATAATTCCTACGGAATTTACTATAGGAAAAATTCTTACGGAATGGTGTTTGGATATGCGCAGAAAATTTTTCCTATAGGAATTTAATTTGAAAAGAGAAATAGCCGTTGGACTTTTTTAAAAGAGGTAGCCGTTGGAATTTTTGAAAAACTAACCGTTAACAATTTTTCTCTATTTAAAGGCAACACTTTTTACGTAACATGTAAACTTATCTCCCTTCAGCTCAAAAATTTCTACACCTCGAAGGCTTTTTTATTTTAATATGGATTTGGAGCGATTGAGGAAGTTTAATAAACATGATGATGAGTTCATGTTCAGCATTTTACCAAACCTACTTCTTGAAAGTTCAGAAAGTAGACCTTGTCATACATCAATATTAACAGGTGCTGCGTATGGACAATAAATTCTTGAAGGTCACGAGGCACGTTGTAAGAGAGAATTTCGTATGGAGTCTCGTATATTTAAAGCACTTGCTAATTGTTTGAGGGAAAGATCTCTCCTTCGTAACTTAAAAAAAATTACAATCGAGGAACAACTAGCAATGTTTGTGTATACTCTTACACACAACGCCAGTAATCGTGACATGCAAGAGCGCTTTCAACATTGGGCAGAAACGGTTAGCCGTTACTTTGGTAAAGTGCTTCAAGCTATTGCTACTCTAGCTAGTACATATATAGAATTGCCACCAACAATTACATCACCAGTTATTCAAAACAATAGACTGTTTTTCCCATATTTCAAGGTTAGAAATTTTTAAATTATGAGTTTTCATCTTTTCATTTTTTATTTACGTTCTTTTAAATTCCTCCTAACAAATCTTATGGGTTTATTATTTTAGGATTGCATTGGTGCTATTGATGAAACACACATTCCAATTACCATTTCTTTGGCCTTACAAGATTCTTATAGAAATGGAAACCAAACGTTATCCCAGAACGTTATGGTCGCATGTGATTTTAATCTACGTTTTGTATATGTTCGAGCTAGTTGGGAAGGTTCTCGCTTCGATGCTAGAGTACTTCAAGTATTCAATCGACCAAGGCTTCCATGTCCCACCGGGTAAATATTACCTAATGGATGCGAGGATATGCAAATACGCCACATTTTATTGCTCCATACCGGGGTGTGCGTTATCACTTACAGGAGCAAGGAAGAGCGCAATGTAGACCAAGCAATTACAAAGAACTGTTTAATTTGAGACATTCTTCATTAAGGAATCATATTAAACGCATTATTGGTGTGTTGAAGATGAGATTTTCCATACTTAAAGTTGCAACCTTTCACCCTATAGATTCTCAAACTGATATAGTACTCACCATGTGTGTCTTACATAGTTTCATACGGATTCACAATGGCACGGATGACATTAAGGAAATTAATTAATAATGGATATGACGAAGTTACCATCCCAAATGGAGATGATACATACGCAGATGATGTCGATGTAATGAACTCTGGACGTATTGCAGGTGCTCGCAAAAGAGATGAAATAGTAATGCAAATGTGGGATGATTATTGTAACTATTGTAGAAATGTAATGTAAAAGATGTATGCGCTTATCAATGTTGCTTTCTTTTCGGACTACGAGTATTATTTATAAAACTCCCTCGTAGAATATCTGAAAACATGAGATATGCATAAATTTGAAACAATGTCAGTAGTGGCTAATATACTTTTCTTATAAATAAATAATTGTCTAAGGCACGAATATGCCATTAATCCAACAAACTACATGTAAATAAGCAAACATCTTATATGTAAAAATAACATATAAAGTTGTTTTCATGTCATTGTGTGATTAACAATAAGCATCCTCAAACATAAATTGCATGTAGCTAAGTAGAAAAAAAAGTAGTATATAACATTGTTTTCAGTCAATCATTTGTCGAAGCCACGACACTTTCCGATCTTCCTTGAGATTCAAGAAGATTTCACGGTTGCCTTTATCTTTGAACAATGTTGTCCCTTTAACCAAGTCTTCATTTGAAAACAGGTCACACACCACGTTAAATGCCACCATGCGTTCTCCAATAGTACACTTCTCCTCCACTTGATTCATTTTCATAGCATCAATATATCGATCAGTCTCAGCGCGACGCATATCTATATATTGTTCTAAGAATGCCTCTTGTACATTTTTTCGCTTTTGGCCCTTTTTCCATCTTTGCATATCATCATCTCCTAACCTTCACCGTCTTTCACTACATGAACTTTGGGGTTGTGAAATGTATGGTTGACTGCATGGAGGTTCCACTTGTATAAAATCACGATCATCTGTCTCTATTTCGGGTGTACACAGTGACTGAACATGATCATTTGGAGCCGGAATACTTGGAGATGGAGTGTCCATTGGCACACTAGCAATATTTGCATAATAACAAATTCACAAATTATTACAAATCTTTAAAGCATTATTGGTAAAGAACGCATTTTTTACCCTCATAAATCTCCTGTAGTGCTGTGAAAATATGGAAAAGGTCGTTGATGCCATCTTCTTGCTTCTTTATTTTTCTATATATTTTGATGGAAATGGTTATTAGAAATTATTGCATAAAGATTGTTTGTCATGTGATAAATACATGTACCTCAAGTAGTGGTGCCCAAACTTCATCAGTAGCCGCTACCATATTTTTTTCATAATCCCAACCAAATCCACTTAATTCAGAAAACCCCTTGAGAAGCTTGTAAATTTTTTTAATCTCTTGTTCCAATGCAGTTTAGATTAGTGAATTTCGTTACCATGTCACGCAATATTTTATTCCAGGCCTCTTTAGTCCGTCCATTTTGTGAACGGTATGCCGGGACATTATAATCACCCAATACTTTTACTAGATGAGCTTTATGATTTTCGTCCTATTTGGCCCTTGTGTCATTCCTCGCTTGATTTACCATCTATACAAAGCAATATATATATATATATATATCTTAAAACAAAACTAAGAAATGGTAGAAGAACATATAGTATAAAAGAATATAAGAGTCATTTTTGCTTTATATTATGGCTTCTGTAAGGGTTGATGACCTTACACTTGGTCAGCGAGCATACATTTTTACATAGGCCAAGCCACGAGGGCGCACAGCTGCGTGGATTGGGTAGCGCGCGGTTAGCGCGAGGCGTGTGTTGTGTCGTGACCAAGAGCGGGTTGAATATCCCGCACGATCATGTGCTGAGACCGTGAGGCGCGTGCGCGTTGGACTGTGGGCGTGCGCGTGACCGATGAGCGCGTGGGGCAGGCGCGCCCACACCAAGAGTCAAGTGTTGCAAGACTTCATTATGTAGAGTGTTGGATCTCTATCAAGTCTAGGCGGGGAGGGACACTTGATCAAGCCTGGAGACCGAGAGCTGATTCCGGATTTGACAAAGTATTATGCAGGCGTATGCAAGTGGGCACGTGGTCGGGAGCTTTACCGAGCCAAGGGCGAGGATGGCACGCGGTATTACCACGCGTGACCGGTACTGCTGCGTGCTGTGACCAAGGGTGGCTGGTTAAAGCTACAGTTGCGTCAGTAAACACTGCAAGGTAAGTGAGGTTAGGGAATTCACGCCAGACCTGTATTGGGCATGGGGCTCAATTAACCTTGGATTTGGGGTAGCTCTTGTAATAGGGTCTAATGTGTCTTTGGGAGAAGACAATGCCACTTGGTGTTGGTTTTGGCCATGGTTGTAAACATTTCTCAATCTAAGAGAGTTTATGTTTTTCCCTCTCAAAATGGGTTTCATGTGTCGTGTTTCTCGTACTGCGGATGTTTTTCTGTTTTGCTCGCTTTATATTATTTCGCTGTGCTTGTACTGCAAACAGGAATTCACTAACTGTTCTTGCAAGGAAGGCTGACATGTCGCTATGGTGCATGTCAGGTGCCGCATGGCCGAAGGTGATCGGTTGAGGCCGTGATAGCTTCCATATACACATAAACAATTGTTTTGATTTAAAATAATTCTCACTACTTGCTGAAGTTTACATACTTTTCTATTATTCATTTTCAATAAACAACATCCTCTTGTGTCATCCTACAGGCAATAGGAAGGCCACAACATCCCAAAATAATGATTGAACTAAAAGTCACCAATTAAAATCATTTAATAAAATTAAACTTCATTGCCTTATTAAAACCATGCTGATGTGAATTGAATAATACAATCAAGAGAGACATTTTACAGTATACTAAAAAGCATAAAGGAGGGGTGTTAAAGCATAGTAGCAGGATGCATCGAGGACAAAAAACTAGCTGTGCAAATGTATTATACAACGAACAACCTCATTATAAATATGAACACACCTCTCAATACATACCGAGTGGTTATCAACAATCAGGCACCAGTCATGGACTCGGAAATAATGAAGGCCTTGTTAAGAAAGATTTCTTGTTGGGCATAGGAGTTCACACTTCCAATAAGGGAAGCTTTATCTCAATTTCCACAACATTTCTTAAAGTGTAGATCTCGATAATCATGGAACTGTGTATCAAAACAAACAAAACCATAGAAAGAATTCAATTATTTATCAGGAAATAGCAGAATGATGAGAAAGTTATCATCATGGAAAACTTCAAAAATAGATATTCCATTTCAAAATTGTCAAACAAAACAATCATCAAGTGAAATAGTATGGATTGGTCTGAAATCACAATTTATAAAATTATCTAATGGAGTAATACCCTTTATTAAGAATGAAATCTTGCTAACTAACACTATGTGATGTTGTGGTAGATGTTTCAGAGGTTACAATTATACGATTACTGGAAATTACAAGTCAAGCTATAAAAACTGCAAACTTCAGCAAAAACACACACAAAACCAAAAGCTAAGCATTGCTGATGCAACACAATCACACCAAATCAACTGCAATTTTGTACAAAAAAAAGGAAAGATTAAACACTCCTCTGGCTAAAAACATTGAAGCAATGAGCAAAGTGGAAGCTTACTGAAAAACAAGAACTAATGCCCAAAAAACCGAAATTAGGGCTTCGAGCCATGAAATGGAGGGAGAGATCAGGGCATTACCGAATGAGCGAATCCCGTGAGCCAACGGCAAGCAGAGACGACTGCGAGACAGCTAGGTTTCCAATGAGAGAAGGAAGGGAAAAGGGGAACTTCTCAGCGTTGAGAAAGTTTGGGAAGATTAGGGAAAGAAGAAAGAAAATGGAATGGGGGCCCGAAAAACGTAGGAAGAAAATATTTTGGTATCCTGTTCTTTGAAAAATTATTATGGAATCCTCTGATTCCATAGTAATTTTTTACTGTGGTTGGTATGTCCACACACCCTTTTTTGTAAGTTCCTACATAATGTGAAATTCTATAGGACCATTCCTATGGAATTTCAGAGTATCCAAGTAGGCCCTTAGTTTAAAATTTTATAGAATAAATGATACGGGGAGGAATTTTGGGGGCTTTAATGAACTTTCAGCACTAACTCTATGAGTTGCAACATGAGATTGTATGGGGTAAATATTGGTTAATTACTTCTTTTTTCACTAGAATATAAATCTAACGAAAACCCCAATGATCATTTGATTTTTTAGCACCAGATTTTCGATGCAGGGTAGGGTGTTTGTGTTTTTGCTGAGGAGGTGGATTCAAATTTCAACTCGTGCAAGGTGAGACCACAGGTAGGTTGACCCTAATTTGTTAAAAAAAAAAAATTAAAATTAACAATACAAGAAATCATAATAATATTATGTTTTGAATGAAATATTTAAAATGATTTTTCTTTTTATAAGAGTAACCAGTATGACTAGATATAGCTGCAAGGCTATTTACCATATGCATACTCTTTGGAGTGATGAATAATGAAATCATTTTGCCTCTACTTACTTCTGGTTGTTTTTAGTTATACTTCACATGTTGAGTTTTTTTATTTATTAATATAATTTCCTCTACTTTACATATCACACTAGGAATAAATTTGGTTGTTACTTAGCCAATTCATTATTGCTATTATTCTCATTGTATTGAAAAGTGATAGGGCTATCCTATTATAAGTAGTTGATTCCCCTTAATTAGAACTAGTTTAAACATTCTAATTCTAAACATGTAGTAGTTACTTCTATGTTCAAAACCATTCATGGGAAATTTTCAAATTGTTTGAAAGCTATAATACAAATAAATCATTTATAGAAAAGTTTCAAATTCATCCTAATTCTTTAGAGAAATTATATATGCACTAGATTATGTGGGGTTTAGGAAATTTTATTCATTTCAAAATTTCTGTTGACTTTAATTCCAATAAGAAATTTTTATGTTTTTAAGTGCTTAACTTATACTTTTATGTGAATTACAATAAAAACAAATGTTTGTTGAGAATAAAGGATTGTGGAATATATTTTGGATATTATTTTTAGATTGACAATTACAAGTGACTTATATATAAGAATTCATGTCTTTAGGAATAAATAAAAGTTGTCAATTGTTCACCCACCTTCAAGAATAAAATGGTTGACATATATCTTGAATATCTTGTGAAGGATTGGGTATTTTAACATATATGCTTTGGGCGATTTATACTCTTGTATAAAGTTTAGTGCATGTCATGAAATTGTAAAAGAGAACAAAGTACCTTTGAAACTTTCAAATATAAACCAACCAATTTAAGTGCCTAATTTCAGCACTATTTACACAGTAAACAGATAATATCTTATAGAAATTAAGGTAGGGTTTAGAGTACTATATATATATACAGAGTGTTGCACAATGCAACCCAGTGCTTAAAACCAGGGAATTGCTTGGTTCTTAGACTAGGCAAGATGGTTTCATTTTTTCATGCTAGCTATATTTTGGATTTGAAAATTTAGATTAACTATAAATTAATAACAGAGAAATTAAGAGAAGAGGTTTAAGAATTAGTATTGTTTAGCAATAGTAGCAACACATTCAATTGCCAATGAATTAGAGTGGTTTTGCATAAGCTAAGAAAATATCTTTATCTAGAGAGAAATATTGATGTATTTGTCATCTAAAAGTGGATGACAACAACAGAGAAAGTTTGTGCTATGAAGAAATAATCTGACAATTACAAGGACAAGGTTAATGTTTTGTGCATATGCCTTTGTAGGGGAGAATAAGTAACACATTGAAGTTTCACCTAGTGTTCTTTGATGAGTATTCTCCCAAAATTGTATGAGCTTTTCTCTCTCTCTCTCTCTCTCTCTCTCTCGATATATATATATATAGTTTTGAGTAAGGCAGGTGTTTCCTCTTAAATATGTGGAAAATCTTAAAGCTAAATGAACCTTATGTTAAAGTATATAATAAGTGATTTATTACTTAAGTTGTTATGAAGTTCCTTGACGTTTTTGTTTTTGAGAAGTGAGTGTACGAACATATTTCATATTATTTTCTACATTCATTCCGCATGTGATGAGTATATGAGATATGTATTTTTTATGTGTTATTCCATGCATTCGATCGAAGCTTTGTAATGTTTTCATCAATTTTAGTGTGTCATAGGGTATTTCTAGTGTATCACACAGGTTAATAGGTTTTGGAGCAAGAAGTGGAAAACAAGGCATTTCCGAGCAAAATAAGCATCAAGAAATAAATGCAGAGAACAACACGGTTGCAACTCGAGCGTGCTAGGGTGTACAGAGCATTGGGTTAGAGACTTCTTATGAACAACTCTCAGCACAGGTCTGGTATCCTGAACACGGCCATGCAAAGAAACATTGGCGTGCTCGAGCCTGTGTACTTACTTTCACATGATTGCGAGAAGCTCTAGGAATTCAATGTCGAGAATTGGAGATAAACTACGATGATCCTAATATGAAGGTACATGACGCCCTATCTCTAGTGTAAGTCAGTGAAATTTATTTATCTATATGTGATCTCCTCACATGGATCTTTCAATACCTAATGTGAAATCAAAATGGTAAAGCCTCTCTCAATACGCTAAACCAATATCATATAACAAAGATGAATTCAATAAACCAAAGGAAATATAAATTAAGAATAATATGCAAATAATGAATTCAAGCTACATTAAATTTGGACACCTAAGAAAGTTACCCCTCCATTGGGGTCTTGTTCAATCAAAGCAATAAAAACACAAATAAAACCCGAAATTCATCAGAGAAAACTGCCTTCTAGTCTAAATAGCACTTAGAATTGATCACAATTGGTATAGCTATAGTTGGACGTCACCCCCTCTGCTTCCACCATCTTCCTCGTCGTCTTCTCTGATGCCATGAGCCTCAGCCACAGTTATTTCCAGAAAAAGGTCTTAAAAAATACGTCTTCTTTCTTTACAAAATCTTTTATTGTCGCAGAAATCGAGCAAGTACACGGGCATGTACATGGCCGTGTATCTGGGCTGCAGATCGATGCTCTCTAGATTGTGCTAACCCTAGAGTTACACGAGCACAGTACACGGTCGTGTACTTGGTGGTGTAACTCTCGGGATTTCATTCTGCTCTGTATAGGGACTTTGTTGGACATGTAACCAGTCCATGTATAAGTATATAGTCATTTACATGTGTGTGTATATGGGCATGCATTTCTTTGGATGCTTCTAAATCAGACTTTGAAATTATGCAGTCAAGGTACACAGGTGTGTACTTGACTATGTATATCTCTGAACACTTCCCATTGCTCCAATTTTGCTATGTTTCCCTGTTAATTTTGTACTTTGGCTTATGATACATGTATATTGGTCTAGACAACAAAAAGAGCTAACTAAGTACCAAATAGTGTAAAAATAACCTTGAAGACAAGTATAAATGCATGAAATTGCATGCGGAAAAGTATGTAAATTAGCACTTATCATTTGTCTTCTTGCAATCTACTAGTTTCTACCACTTCTTACCCATTGGGGCATCTACTTTATTCTTCTTGATCGTGGCTAAAACTTATGATACATCCAGGGGTTCAACATCAAAGATGTCATTCAACTTGTGCTTTAGCACCGTGTCTTGTAAAAAATCGGTAACACAATCAACAACGTAAGAAGAATCACCAAAATCCATAGAGTGTCGCATAGCATTCTGAAGCTTGAAAGCAGCTTTTATTCACTAATTCAAAGGACCATCCTTCCATCCTTAACATCAATGAGTGCTTGAGAAGCAGATAGAAACAGACGTCCAAAGATGAGGGGAACTTCCACCTTGTGATCAAGGTCGAAAATAACAAAATCAATCGGGAAAATGAATTTGCCAACTTTTATAAGCACATCTTCAATAATACTGTGAGGATGCCGAATAGACCTATCCGTCAATTATATTGTCATTATTGTTGCTTTCGGTTCACCAAGTCTCAATTTCTTGAGAATCTTGTATGGCATGAGGTTGATGGTAGCGCCTAAGTCCACTAGTGCCTTCTCATCTACCAGCCACCGTATGTACAAGGGACTATGAAACTCCACAAGCATTTCACCTTTGTGGTTATAATGTTAGTAAAGATGGTTGAGCATTCTTAACTAAATTTCACCTTCGATATGTCTTCCAATTTCCTTTTGTTTGTGAGTAACTTCTTCAAAAACTTAGCATACCTTGGCATTTGAGCCACTTGGTGCTTCAAGTTCTGCAAAGAAGCTTGTTGATTTCTCAATAGTTCTTCATGTTTAGTAACACCAACATCATTAATTTGAATGCAGATAGCGATTAAATTCTCCAAGCATGTTGGAAACCAGGGGAGGTTGATTTGGCCTTAGTTGGCATTGTGTGCTTTGCGCTTAGTTACTCCATGAGAAATTTGGGTTGTTTCTCTACCTGGAGTTATATGTGTTGCTATAGGGGTTGTTTTGGAATAAGCAGATGTTGTTGATGAAATCAACTTGCTCACCTACTCTGTGTCTAAAATAAGAAATTGTGCAACTTGTGCTTACTTGAACACCACATGTTCCACAACTCGTAACCGATGCTTGTTGCTGAAGTTGCATAACATCCAATCATTTAGTGATGGCTTCAACTTGAGCAACTAGAGTAGTCAATGCATCCACTTCATATATTCCAGTTGCTTTGATGGGCTTGTTCCTCTAGTAATTCCATTGATATCCAATGGTACCCATCTTCTCAATCAGTGTTTGGGAATCAATGTTTGGGCCGCATCAAGTTGCTTACTACACAAAGATCCTCCTGCAGCTGCATCTACATTTGCTTTGTTGTGACATTCAACCATTGTAAAAATATGAGTTCCCTTATTGCAGGCATTTCCTCAAGAGTTTCATGTATCTCTCCCATGTATCATAGAGTGTTTCAGTCTACAATTGCCTATATAAAGATATGTTACTTCTAAGCTTTGCCATCTTAGATAGAGGAAAATAATGTGTCAGAAACAAACCTAGCTTGGCTCTTTCTAGCACCGAAAAGAGAAATAGCCCAAGACAAACCACATCCTCGGACACTCCGTTCTCCTTAAATGTGTCACATATCTCCGACATGGCGCCATTATTTCAGATTGCTTCACTTAAATGCTTACTTCTAGTTGATCAATTTCTTTTAATACTACAACTCTTCATTGGAGTCTAAGCACCCTCTCAATTTTTGAGTCTTCCTTCTCGCATTTGGATGGATTTGCATGGGATGAGTTTGGATGGATTTGCACTGTTAGCTTCATAAGAGAATGGCCAAAATCATTTCACATTGTGAGAAATCAAACTAGAAATGGAGAGGAAACAGGATGAATACATAAAGGAAATAAATTGGCTACATTAGTGGAACCCAAATGCTACTAAAATGCCGATCAATGGCAATGATGCCAAAAACTTGATATGGCCGCAAGTGCACATGTCGTACATAAATGTGAAGTATTCCTAAGGGTGAGATAGTCGACGTGAGAACCTATTTGTTTCCGTGTTTGTGTCATTACGATTGGCCGCAAGGTGGGCACGAGCCAGGCAATAACGGCCACTTTGAGTTATATATATATATATATATATATATAACTTAACCTTAGACGAGGTTAGGACTAACAAGGGACTTGAATCCCTTGTTATTTCTCCGTTTCGGAGAAGATTCGAAGTTGAATCTTCGTTGGTATGGTTAGGGCACGTATAGGGTTGAGAGTTCTTGGAAAACCCTTAGTTCTATTTATCCCTATGAGGAGTAGATAAGAGAGGTTAGTGATACGCTCTTTGCGTATCCACAAGTACACGAGTAGTACAAGTAGCAAAGTATACCCGAAAGGATCGGGTAGTCGAATCTATAAGGACTGGTATAGCTTTCAATACTCGTCGGATTTCTAATATCTAGCCGGCTCAATAATTTTGATTGAAAACTAATTAAAAAAAAAAGTAAAGGGAATAAGAGCAACGAGGGGGAGAGACAGGATTCAAGTAACTAGAGATCAGAGATAGGGAGTAGTGTCCCGGATCAATCTCTCAGAGAAACTTGCGGTGGCTCACCTGTCATGTCTATCAGGTACATTTTACGAATTCTATGTGTGCTCTCAAAGCTTTGTCACATCTATGGCAATCATGAACGTCGAGGTTTATGGCTGTAACTATGAGAATCATGCACTTCGAGGTTTACAACTGCCGTATGGCGATCACAACTAAGCCAATCAACACATGCCAAGTTTTACAATCATAACTACACTAATCATACTCATCAAGTTATACAATACAAGATTAAACATATAAATCAATAACACTCCATAAACATTACAAAAGAGGGTCAACGATACAAATAAACAACAAAGTTCAAGAATCTGGGGCACTGTTGGACGGTTAGCCCCTCATTGTTCTACAAGGAACACAAGTCAAACAACAAGATAATAAGATAAAATTCATAAACTCCTTCTTGCTTCACAATCTTCGTCGGAGAGCGTCCGATGATGATCTTGCCAACTTTCCTCCACTCCCACGACGATCTCTCGGTCCAGATTCGGCTCTCAAAGGTGCGCCGCTCTCTTCTCACCTTGCCTCCCCCAAAAGGGAAGAAATGGTAAAGAAGTCCCCCATGAAACCCTAACTTTGGGCATAAAAAGTCAGTTCCTGATGCAAGCATGGTTGCACTCTAGCCGTGTTCTTGGCAGTGTTCTTCTCAGGATGTTTTGGAATATATTTTCTGCTCTATTTTACTATTCTTGTAAAATGCATGGCAGAAGTACGGCCGTGCTTCTTCCCGTGCTTCAAAGAACATGGGGGTGCTAGGAGCAAAGAAGCCATGCTTTTCTTATCTTGAAAAATCCTTAAAAGTGCATGGGTAGAAGCACCGCCATGCTTCCTTCCTATGCTTACTTGCATGGGTGTGCTTTCTCAAAAGAGCTAAATTTTTCCTAAGTGCTGGAATAAGCATGGCCTAAGCATGGGTGTGCTTATCCAGAAAAGTGCACTCCAGCTTTGTTTTGTGCTGAAATTGATCTAAACTTGTTTTTTTCATTTCAAGACCTGGTTTTCTGCACAATTAAGCACATATACCCAAAGTAACACCGATTTATCATAAATACATCCGAAAGACAAGCTAAAAATGGGTAAAAGGTATATCAAAATAAGTATATGACATGCACTCATCAGTTCGCTTATGGGTTCGTTTGGATTCGTTTAGAGGTCAATTTGCTAATCCTAAGGGCTCTATTGCCTACTAGGGTTGCACGTTCTATTATTTTATTTCTTCTGAAAGCCTCTGACCTCTATTTGGTTGTTGGTTTAACTTGTCCAAGGATGCAAAGCCTCAAGCAAGGGCAAGGAACTGACGGAGGAGTAGCCTCAGACTTGTGGTCATCCACGTCTGTGAGTAGGAATAGTTGATACGCTGAAAAATCTCGTGTTATGAATATTGGTTTCCTTTTTGGTGTTTTCCTCGATGGATTGGTTTTGAAAAAGTACCTGCTGATATGATATAGGTTTTTCAAAGGTTTTTACCGAAAATGGGTTGCGCGGTAAATTGTATCTCTGGAAAACGAGTTTTGTTATATTGATTTAGACCTTGTGGGCAAACAAGTATTTATCTGTTTCGAACCTTTGGGACGATTATTGATTTCAGCCTTTGGGTTGTATGTTGATTTAATTTAGTTGTATCTTTG
This sequence comes from Dioscorea dumetorum, assembly GCA_902712375.1. Classification (NCBI taxonomy): domain Eukaryota; kingdom Viridiplantae; phylum Streptophyta; class Magnoliopsida; order Dioscoreales; family Dioscoreaceae; genus Dioscorea; species Dioscorea dumetorum. Next base: position 37,356 of record CACTHL010000466.1, read on the forward strand.
AAAAACCAGTTTGGTTATGTTATGTATTGTTTTAGATGGACTATTGTATTTGCTTATGAGCGTTATATGGATTACAACCATCAGACATACTGTTTTTGTTTTCGATGGCTAACGATTTTTGCATGTGGCGGTGCACAGGTCATAGGCCTTCGGGGATAGGTTTAGTATATTAGTTTTGTTGGTGAGATAGGGTTACGGTTCTAACTACGTACCCATAAAGTGGGCCCAAGGACCATCTCGTAGAGGGTGTGGCAACCTGTATCCAATTGTTTTAACCATGATGGAGCTATGCAGAGATTCTGGACTTGGCATTTTTTGACTGAAAGACCCAAGGGTCACCACATAGGGTCTCAGTGGCTAATGCCGAAGGCCGTGACCTTTAGTGGCTATGGACCTAGGCATGGTCTCGACTAGGGATGAAGGGCTTTGAAGCTGGTTAATTATTCTCGGTTTTACTCTACTATTTGCTAAACTACTGCGTTACGAAAACATAGTTGTGGATTGATACATGCTTTTCGTTTTCAGTTGAAAACTGTTTACTTGTGGGTATTGCTTAACTTACACTGTTCATATTTTATTCTCATTTAGTATTGCGATAATGATTATATGATGTGACATGTGATACATACTATTTGGTTATTCTACTTTATTTGATAGACTAATATTACTGGAGTACGAGGACGGGTATTAGGATGTAGCAAATCCTACACTTTTGTATTTCATATTGTATAAATTGTGGAATGGGTTTGTATTGTATATCTTGTAAGTTTATGAGATATGTATTCGATGCAGTTCCCCTTAGTTAGTAATGTAGTTACTCGCTCATCTTCCTCCCTTTCCAAGTGATAGGTCTTAGTAGCAGTGCTAACAGGCTAGTTAGGCTAGAGTCTGCATCAGTCTTTAGGTTGCATTTCTTTTTATGTGTGTCTTCGGTATATGTTCATATAGGTGGGATCCACTTGTGTTGCACTCTCTTGTATTTTAAATTGCATTTGGATTATGTGTTTTTTATATGTGTTGATCATTAGGTATTTGTTTGTACTCTAGCTTGTGTTATTATTCTTGCCATCAGGGTCATACTAGGTCACATGGTAGCTGTTACAGTGATCCGAGGTCAAGATGGACCCTGCCCTACCCTCGGGTTATCTCGGTGGTAGTGTCAGTGTCGCCGGGACCTGTGGATCGAGGCATGACAATCAAATCCACATGGACCGATTCTCCTAGCATTAATTGATTGTCTACTGCCTAGCAGGAAGGGTGAATTGGTGTTACTAACCCTAATTGAGAAGACCTGAAATTGATAAGGAAAGATAACCAAATTGGAAATTGATCAAGGGATGAGGCGTTGGCTCAATCTTTGTCTTCTCAAATTATTCTTGCATTGAATTCCTAATTTGGATGTTGGTAGAGCACTCTTGAACCATGAAGATTTCTTTATTAGTTAATCCCTTTGGTTTAGGCAATCAACCGTCATCCCATAAGGTAATATATCATTACCCTATGATTCCTTGAGGCTCTGTGAATACCTCTACTTGCTTTAACTCTAATCCAGAAAGTCCCCACCCAACACCTTGTCTCTAGGCATAGACTCAACCACTATATTCTAATGTCACCTAACATGATTGATTTTTCAATCATAATTTGACAATCAACTGAGGCCGTAGAAGTTACACCTGCAAGCATAAAGAAACATAGAAGATTCTCAAGAATACCCAAAGCCAAGATAACAAAAGAAGTCAAATACAAGTAGTCAAGATGTTCATGACCCGGGGCACCAAATGATGGTTTAGTTTTTCATGTTCAATTGTAACAAATTACAATTGGAATACAAGACAAGGATTGAAATCATTGTAAAAATTTCCTCAAAATTCATCCAATGAACGCAATGGAACTCCAATGATGTAAAGGACGAAATCGCCAATTGTAATGCTTCTGGACCACAAGAATATCTCCAATCTACCTTAACTGGTTTCCTTTAGCTCTCCCTTGAAACCCTAGCAGCTATCTCTATCCTCCACCATAAAGTCCCCTCGAAAATTAACCTAACATTCGGGCTTTTATATATAGGGTCGACCCCTACACGGCTGTGCTAATTAAGGCATGCTTTGATTCCATGCCTTTTACTGGCAAAATTCGAAGCTCGAATAGTGTGAAAAATCCATCTCCTAAGATCCGCACGATCTTGAGCACAACCTTGCAAAATGAAGCATGGTCATGTAAGATGGTGCTCATGCTTCATCATGCTCTGGATTCTCTCTCTTTCTGTGGTTTGCATGGCTTGTTGCACGCCCGTGCATAGTTTGTGGTCTTCTCATGAATAACCGTTTTATCCATGTTTCACTATGATTTTCCTTATTTTTTTTTCCGGAAAACTCGTCTATTTGCTATTAAAACAAAAAAAATAAATCCAAAGTAGTACTGAAATAAAGAAATCATGTAAGAAGACAAGCCAAGTGCATGTAAATGTCCTATAGAAATGAGCATGTTATACACTCACCAATAGTAAATTTAGAGACTTATATCATTTATTAAAAATATGATATATTTAATTTACATCACACTTTGGATTTTAGTATTATTTTGGTTTCTATATAATTAAAAACTAATTATGCTTTGGAATTATATCTCTCGTGGATTACTTTATCTTTATTTTGTATTTTGTTCAAGCTATTAATAGTTTTTATTTAATTTCTGATATCTGAATTCTTTCTTAAATTACTTACTGAACCAATAGACACTCTTTAAATTTGTCTTAATTAAAATTTTTTTTAAATCAGGAGTAGGAGACTAGTCAGCTACTTAGCAAGCAATTGATAGTATCTAAGAGGCAAAATCGACATGATTCATTTAAACATATGCTACATCTATACCTTAATTTTAAAGCAGGGAAATGCCCACAATTGAAACAAGGCTTATCACTACTTCCACTATTGCTAACCCAATTATGGCTACACTCTTTATTCATTTAAGAATTCTTGGAAACTTTCAAATTCAAAATTATCTAATTCTGCTTTCGTTAATAAAAAACTTAAATAATCTTTAGGGCTATCTATTTTTTCTGATCTCCTTTTGTATTTTCTTATGCATTCTAAATCATCTCCTAATCTATCTAAAATTATTCCTCTAAATATCCATATATCATTATGTTTCTTAATTATATCTTTGAATTTTAATATCATATATTCTAAAAGTTCTAATTCTAAACTTCTTTGTTGTGAATTGTCCTCTTTATTCTTATTATATTTCCCTCTTCTGTATGACGGACTTTTTCTTCTCATAATTGATTTAACATGAATTCTAGTTTATCAAGTTGGTTTATATCTATCTCATTCCAATCCTTGTATTTGTTATTGGATTATAATATTTCACCTAAAAATTCATTACCATCTGAATCACTATCATTTTTTTCTATACTATTAGGATCTTCATAAGTAACTATACTGTATATACTTTCTGTATCACTTACATACTCGTCAATATGTAATAAATCTTCATTTACACATTCTATTAGTATAGATTATTTATTATGGTAATTGTTTCTTTTTGTATAGTCTCTAACTAAATGATTATTACTACCACATGCAAAACAGCTAAGTTTGTTTTTATATTCTCTATTCTTATCGAATTTCCTAACATGTCTATCTTTGTTTAAGTAAGGTTTTCTAGAACTACTTCTTTTTAAATAGTATTTTTTCTTTTTAAAGAATTTTCTAGGTTTTCTTTTATGTTCTAGTTTTTCATATCTTTGAGGAGTATAAATATTTCTACAGAAGCTGTATTCTCCTTTTCCTTTAAATTGTTTTGCTATTTGTATTTCAGTACATTTTTCTACTAACTGTTCTATCACAAATTTTACTCTAGTGGATATATTATCTAATTGAGGTAATACTTGTTGTTCCTTATATTTTTTATGGATAAGGGTTCCTAAAGGGTTGGTGTTTCCATGGATAACTTGTTTGTGTTATTGTATAGACTTGTTTTGGACTCTACATCCTATAATTTGGGCATTTATGTACTTTGGAACTATGTTGTATATTTGAAATTGGTATCTATGTTTCTGTTGGCTTGTTATGATTCTCTGCTTTGTGACAGGTTTTGAACATGTTCACTAGGTCTTGGGCTTGTGGTTTTGTGGTCACTTGACTCGGTGTCAGGGTTGGCTTAACAGGTTTGGGGCAAGACAAGATGTCTTTGTAATTTAGAGTTATTATTTATGGGAATGGCATTATTACAAAAGCTGCGAGAAAGATGAACCAGATGATATATAACTCTTGTATTCATTTTAGCATCTCATGTCTCTTGGTACCTTTGTGGTTCGTTTGATTAGGTTTTTAGTATAAATCTTGTTATCATGGTGTTGTTTGTTTATTTGCTTTTCTTTTTTTACTTCTAAATTTGAAGGTCACCTTATTATTATCATCTACTTGAAACTTCATAAATATGAGTAAAAATATAAAGAATTTTATCCATACAAATACTCCCTCTCCTCCCAAAAAGAGAACCAACAAATTAATAAAACGAGAAAGACAGAAGCCAACCAAACCAAACAACAAGAGAGCCAGGCTATGTCTTTAGCTAGATCTCTTCTAAATAATCTCAACTTTTCTCAACTATATATCTTGTGAAATATTTCTCAAGCTTTCAATTGTTTCTAAACATTTATGAGATAAATACACCATTCTCCTTTGCAAAGATATTATGGGATATATAGTCACATATGACTGTGAGTTTCTAGAATACAAAGGCATCTCTCCGAATACAAACAATAACACAAATTATAGAGCAACATGCATTCATTTTAGCGAGTAAAATGATTAACAATCACTTCATCACGTGAATGGATGCCTCCCTGACAACATACCATGAAAAATGGCAAATCAAAGCGTAAAAGTTTTGGACTGCAACATGTGGCTTGGATGTACTCATGCATGCATGTGTTCCCTCAATCTCAAACACAAATGATCCCACTGAACTTAATGGTTTTATACACACGTATCATGAAGAGTTTCTTATGAAGCTCTGCTTCTCCCTTAATTATAATGGATGCATCTATTAATAGGACCTAGAATTCATAAATGTTGGAATTTGAAAACTGATTAATATGTTATAGCAAATCAAGGAAAGCAGTGAAATATAGCAAATCAAGGTGAGCATTCATTGATTTCACTGTTGAAATCTCTGAGAGATGATTGAGACCTGTCTATAAATAACAAACAACAAACAGCTTGTCCTAAGTTAATTATTTCCCTAGTTTTCCTCTTTACTTCTTGTCCTTGCTGTCTACTCTCTGCTACACAATATTTCTTCAATGACTGACATGCAACTTGAACTTTGCATGTACGCCAAAGTAATGCTATTTTGTGTTTGGTTTCATGCATCCAAGTCTCTTGGTTTTGTCTTATATACATGGACCATATTATCTCTACATATATATATTTGTATATCTATTTATGATTTTTTTTAATTCTTTTTATTTTAGCACAGTTCATAAATATTGCAGAATAACATAATATAAAAGGAAGGCTAAGACATCAAATATAATGTTGAGATTTAGATCATAGATTCCCACTTGCATGCATCTAGATTGGGATAGCCATTGGTCAAGCCATTAATTCATACTTAAAAAAATAAACAAATTTAATTGATATCTCATGATCATCGATGTTAATTGAAAGTCATGTGCATTCAATTTGCCTCGAATAGAACAAGGGCCTTGGATTCTTCAATGAGAGATGCAAAAGTACTCTTCAAGGCCAAGTTCCAACTCACATGCACATCAGAGAAAAGGAAAAAAAAAAGGAAATAAAAATATATGGCAACATAAGTCCAGCTCTTGTGTCTGTCTCTTGAGTTGCAAAGTCCATAACAAGGACACTGTGCTCCTTTCAAACCTGAAACTCTATCTATCCAACAAAGCCACATGCAAAACAATTAAACTAATTAAACTTCAAGGAACTCATTCCTAAGTGGATCTACATATATAGATTGGAACAGGCACATGTATATAACTAATGTTTTGGTCAAAATCCAAATACTTGGTACATAAAAATTCAAATATTATATGTTATAAGACAAATCATATATAGAACGGATCTGTATTTAATCTTTCAATTTATTTGAATAAGGGAGGACGAAACACAAGAAGACATATCTTCACTAGAGTAATGAGTTGCACACAATTAACTAAGAGAAACTGATTAATTAAGATGCTTTGCCATTAAGGATGAGGATAGAAAGTCCTACTTGGTGTGGACAATAGCACATCCCAATAAATAAACAAATGCAACCCAAAAATAAAAAAAATAAAAATTTTTAGCTTCAAATCCCAACATTCACATGCTTCATCACATGTTAGATCCTAGCTTCTACATCAACTTCTCCCTTCAATTCATGTCCATTCTTCATTAGACACCGAGAAGAACATAGTAGAGAATGGTTATTGGCAATGCTATTAGCATCCCAAAGATGACTCTGCAAACACATAATAAAGAATATTATGAATGGTTAATTAGCTTTTCGTGATGTTTCTCATCAATAAAAATCAAATTTAAATATATATATATATATATATATATACATACGCTGTGCTAAGAATGTCAGGGTGGCAATTGTATTCTTTGGCAAAAACAAAAGGAACAATTCCTTGAGGAAGAGCTGCCTGTAAAATCAAAGAAATTTAAGTATATATATTTTTTTTAATTTTTACTTAGTAATTATAAATGATTAAGCTGGAGTTTTACTAAAACCTGCACAATTGCGACATGTAAAAGAACTCCTCGAATGCCGATGGCAATGGAAGTAGCAGCGATCACAGCCGGACCAGTCAGAAATCGAACTGCCATGGAGAATGCTGCTACTGACTTGCCACATGCAATGACTTTTGGTTGCAAAGCCATGAAGAGACCTGAAGATTATAATTTGTGAAGTTAATCCTCATGTTGTTAAAATTTTGCTCATAGTTTTTAAATCAATGCAATTAATTTACCTAAGCTGAACATGGCCATGCCTAATCCTGCATCCGAGAGTATTGATATTGAACCTTTAACAATTTTAGGCATCTCAATGTTCCACCTGAAAGGGTTTATCCAAAAATGAATGGTTGTGAAAGGATTCATGCAACCAAACCACAAACAATGAACGGATAAGGTCTTTAACATGGAGCTGATGACAAGTCAAGGTACATGCATGTTATGTTGTAATTGAAACTTCAAACAATTAGAAGACAAAAACAGTGAGAAAAAAAAAATGATGAATAAATTGAATGAATGGATGGATGGATGGATGAGTACCTGAAAGATACGAGGGACCAAATGAGGCCAATTAGACTGGAATAAGTGTTGGGATTTCTGATGAGTTTTCTCCAGACCATGATAAGTATGAGCCTTGTCATGACACTGGCCGGAGGCATCTGGTGATTCCTCTCAACAAGGCCGGTTCCTCCTGCTTCTCCTCCCTCTACGTCATCAGCGGCTTTTTTATTAGCTAAGAATGGCGAGCCCATCACCGGAAACTTTTTCCCTTTCGGACTCTTTCGCGCTTCTTCTATCTCGAGATCACTCCCATGAACTCCTGTTTTCTTGATTGGACTGGCAGCATTCTCTGCAGATTAATTCATGCATGCATAAATCAAATGAAAATTATTTAGCTGAAAATTAAAGCAAAATGAAGTTAAAGTAAGTTACCTTTTGGTGCAGTTGCATTGGGATCATGAGCTCCTAAATCAGTAGAAACAGCTCTATTCACTGCATGCCTTAGATTACTTTCGGAACCCGGAGACGCACTAGAGCTCCAAACATACATATGAAGCTCTTTACTAGTAGGGGCACCGATTTCTTTCTTTTTCACCGGAGTTACAATGCCGGATAATGAAGGATTTGGAGCAGGATATGGAGGAGGAGGATACACTCCTCCATTCATGAACTCAGTGCTCTTGCTCCCCCTTCCTTTGTGCTTACCGAACTTGCCAGCCATCTCTTCTTCGAAGGAAACATTTCTAGGACTTGTAGCCTTGCTTGAAAACATCGCATAGAAGTCAGTTTGGTTAAAGCTTGAGGCCCTTGGTGTCGGCTCTCTCGAAGATTGCAGGGAATAGATCTCAACGCCTGTGAGATTCGATGCTCTCGGCGTCATTGAAGTCATCGAATGCAATCCGTGAGACTTGTTATAAGACGATATCATCGACTTTGCTGACGCCGAAGACTTCCTCACTACAACATGAAGCTTTCCATCCTGCCCAATCTCCGCATCGGCTTGCAAAGGTTCACGTCCATTGAGAGAAATCACATCTGAATCAACCCGGAAAGAAGTTATGGAACCGGCTATATCGGCCGGAAACTGCTCACTGATCAGAGCCCTTGCTCCTCTATACTCGAACAAGAAGAGCATAAGAGTGTACCAAATCACACTCTGAAGAACAACTATTTGGACCATCAGAACCCCTGAAAAGTCACCATACATTGCCTTCAACAAAGGAATCCCCATCACAAGAGTGTTAGGCAAAGTCGACAAAGAGAAGAGAGTGATCATCCAATCGAGATTTGCACGTTTGCTAAGATTGAGCCAAAGAGTTAGAGCGCCAAGAATGACAAGCTTCTGCAAAGAGTCCGCAGCAATGAAATGGTAGTTCATTTTATAAGGATTATTAGAAGAGATGAAGTGGAAGGAGAGGAGAGGGACGGCGAAGACGGCCACGAAACGATTAATGCCGGAGCACTGGTCCGGAGTGAAGATGCGCCACCACCGGACTGAGCCATAGGCCAGTATCATTGCCACGTAGAGTGGCACGATGGCGGCCAGAACCTCGTAGATATCTTTGCCGGTGATCATTGTAAGTGAAGTTAATGGAGAGGTAGAAGAGCTAGTCTTATTAGTAGTGTTACTATCATGAATAGCATTTGAAGGGAAGAGAGTGGATGTATATATATATATATATATATATATATATATATATATATATATATATATATATATTAATTTGGGAGTTCAAAGGGTGGAAACTGAGGAATAATAATAAGAGGGTAGAAGCATGCACAAGGTTGTCGAGTGATTGTCGTTGGTCTTTTGAGCAGGTGTGAGGTGTTGGACTTCAATTTGTGTTGTTGTTGTTGTTGCTGGCAACTGCTGCTAAGATGTGAAGCTCTGTCATGGTTGACTCGGTGAAAGGGTTTGGTGGTTGGTGGTGAAGTTGTGGGGGTGTATTAGGACAAGTCAAGGTTAAGTTGGTCTTGTGGTGGATTTAATTTTTAGATTATATTGATCGATATTGTATAGGTTTGATTGATGTCTTCTTGTGGAGATCGAAACACTTGCTTTTAATTAGGAAGAAATTTTCTTGGGTAAATTTTTAACGTATTTGTGTTAGTTTAGGGGGGGAAAAGGCATCAAAATAATAAATATATGTGTTTTTGAGAATTCAATGTTTTAGTGCTTTTAGGAGTTTGAAAAGAGTGTTAGAAATGATTAGTTTATAAGAAGATATTTGCAGTTAAGATTTGATCTTAAGGTAAGATATATAGATTAGTTATCTCCATGACTTGTGGGGCTAATTAAATAAATTTAATAGATTTACTCATTTATTTTATATTATATGTTAATTAAATTGTGGAAAAACTAAGTATAATTTTATTTTTGGATCAAAATGCTTTTTAGATTTTGTGGATAAATAAATTCTTTTATAATAACTTATTTCAATAGCAAAATTGTCTGATTTACAGCAAAAAAAACATTGATGTAATAGAATTTTTTAAAAATTTTAAAACATTTATTCTAAAAGCCAATCCAAAATAGCTAGAGACAAATCTGTCTATTTGGACTTAGTTTTATTTCATTTTTGTTTAAAAACACATTTTATATACAATCAATTACTTAATGCATCTATGAACTTCTTGGATTGAAAAACACTTGATTTTTAATTTTAATAAATCTAAATTTGTTTTTTTTATAAAATTAATGTGGAGAATTAGTCAACACACTATACTTATGCTTCAACCATGCACTAGAAGAGAGTTAAATTCTCACTTTTTTTACTTAGACCAAAAGTTATTTTTATTTTATAAAAATAACTTCTTCCGGCATTTAATTAAATATAAACTTATTCAATTTCTTTGTCAAAGGGTTGGAACAAAAGAATAATGTGTAAATGTATATTACATTTCATATTTCGCTAAAATATGATCTATATAAAACGTTACATTTCCCTTATCCAATAAGTTTGGATAAACTACAAAAAGTCTTATTTTTGAAATTTTTTAATAAAAATTTATTTTAATTTAGTCTAAAGTTGTGATGGTTGTGATTTAATCAATATCATTTTTGAAATAAATATTTTTAATGATGTCAGATAAGTTACTAGGGTTTCATCCCCCATTCTAATTTGTTCGAGCTGGATAATAATTTGAGATAACATCGCCTATTTCTAGTTATCCCCAAAAACTGGCCAAGCTAATAATGAAGCAACATAAAAATTTTGATGGTCTTGTGCTAGTGTACGCCAAGAGTGTGATTTGAAGAGTTTTCCTTTGAATGGGTAATAAAAGATATCTAATGATGTATTATTTAATTGTTAAAATGATGTTAGAACAAGTTGTTCAGTTAACAATAAATATTGAACATATTTAAATTTGCCGTTTGATTATGGCCTTTTCGTAGTGATTGTTTTAATTAATTGTTTCACAAATAAAGCAAATTTGGTTGTTTTTGCTGTTGTATAGAACCTTAAGCATGAACATTATGTACGATATTGATATTGTTAAACTAATGTTTTTTTGTTCATTATTATTTTCATAAATTTCATGTGTCGAAACTCTTGAAGTTACTCAGAAATAATCACTGGTTTAGCTTGGTCGTGCTTTCTCTGATAAATGCATTTTATCTCCCTAGTGACGATGATTCAAAAAGGGATTTTTTGGGTTGAATTTTTAGGCCGGCAATATTGTAATAGTACTATGCAAATAATGTAGATGTACTAAAGTAGTAATGTTCATTTACGGTTCACTTGGTCCACTATAGAAAGATGCTATTTCTCTCCCTTTTAAAGTTGCATGATGGAGAGTTTTTGTTAATTCGGTTTGATTTGTGAAAATCTTTTAGATCTATAAGTGATTAAACTCTAATTGCTCCATGTAACATCTGACCGAGTTAATAAATTTTTAGGTGATACACCTGCAAAACTGATATACCATTGCATAGTTTGTTTTTTGACAACTCCGCAGTGGGCGGCACTTATGCTTTTATAAAAAATAAAGTGTAGTTCTTGAAATAAATGAACCAATTTGTTTGTTTCCATTAGATTATTCTTACAACGTATATCTCATGCAAGCTATGGTATAATTTTTTTTTAATGTATTCAACCTTATTTGATTAATGGATCTGATTTATCTATTTTTTATATTAAAACAAACAATCATATAAACCTCATTTTAGGTCTATACCATTGAACATTATATACAAGAGGAACACTACTTCCTTATAAAGTTAATTAATGATATATTTGGTGGTTATTTTTCCATTGGAAAACCTCAAACTTTTCTTTGCATCACTTGAAAACAAAAAATTGGCCACCGAAACTACTTTCCATTGAAAATATATGGAGAAAATTAATGAGCATAGTGTGAACACTAAGAAGATCATGCTAGGATGACGTTCTAATAAGTTATAAATTATATATCTAATTCACATGAATACTCAAGGTACCATGCTTAATTTAATTAGATGTACGGCAGAGTATGAAGTATGAACATGTGGTGGCATCGTATGTGAACACTACTGTCACGGGGAAGAGCGAGGATCTCATTCATATGAGTTCAAGAAAGTACCAAGAAAGAGATCATGAGAGGGTTTAGGTTTATATATATATATATATATATATATATATATATATATATATATATGACGTAATAACAATGTCATTAATTAATTGTTGATAATAGGGTAACAAATATTTAAAAGAATGTAAGATTACAAGTTTGGAGTATATATAGTCTTGCCTTTTGTAAGTTAATTATACTAGTTCTTACTTGATCTTATCCATCGCAAATTTCAAGTTTTTATTTAGAGCTGGTATCATTGTTTTTGAATCAAATTTCTATATTGTCATGTGCACCATGTTAGATGTGTGTATCTATATTTCCTTATCACCCCATGGTTCACATTTTTGGTTTTCAAAAGAAAACATGGTATCAACCATAGTTATTAAATAGGGTCCGGTTCAACGATTTGAACATTCAACCCGGTCAGTTAGAACCTAAATTGGGCCGGTTCAATCTCTAATCCATTAATTAAAATATTAATCTGCTCAAACTCAGTCATACATGATTAAAATGGTGTTAAGCTATTGACTTAGATAGGTTTATATAAAAAAACTTATTTTATTCAATTAACCCGATATCGATCCTTCGGTTGAACCATTAAATCCGAGACCTAGAACCTTGAACGGGATGCTTTCAAGTCCGGATTTAATAACTATAGTATCAAATCAAGCTTTAGTATGTTGAATGTTATATCTAAATTTTACCATTAGATTCTTGAACTTCATAATTAAAAAAGTAAAAAATACACCCAGTTTTTCGTTCAAATATGGGGCAAAAAAATAATAACAATAATAATAGAACTAAATTTTTGTTAACCAAATATCTTTGATAAACCATACTATTATCCTTATGTACTTATAATTTACACATTAAACTTGAACTTTCCTAACATAAGCTTTCTCTCACTTTTTCACTAGTTATGTAACATCCCGAATTTTCTCAATAATCATTTTAAATTTTACATGGATTTTTTGGTGAAATTTCTCAAGTGTATATATAGGGCCAAATCACAATTTCAAGGATTCAAGGGTAAGAGTTTATGGGAAATCAAGGGCGTGAAGGCAAACTGAAGGACTCATTTGCAGTAATTCCGTGGGCTCTAAGGACTGAAAGATAATTTAGTAAGGGTTCCATAACATGAATTTTGGGTGTTTCCGGACTGAAAACGGTAATGTCCCTTTATTTTTCTTAAAACATAGCTGTTGCTGCATCCCTTTGGATTTATTTTATCTCTCTTCAAAAAGATTTTGTCTTTCTCATTCTCATGAGAAGCTTCCCGAAGCCTCTCCCAGTTTCTTGAATAATGAAGGCCAAGAGCAAGGGATGGCATTGGCCAGCGCCAGCAAGGCACCAAAAGAAGGTTGGTGAGGTTCATCTTGTTTTTCCAATTGAATAGTTTGACTTTGAGATTGGGGGAGAGAGAGAGAGAGAGAGATCTGATGAGCTTGTCCATATTTTTATTATATTATTTTATATATTTCACATGCAATGTTACTAATTGATCCATGCTTATTTTAGGATTAATTTATTATATTTTCATGTACAGAGCGTGAAAGAAACTATTAGGACTTAAGAACATATTGTGGACTGTTTTCAAAATGAAATGGGTGAGTTTTGAAGAGAAGTTACAATAATAATATTGTAATAGCGGATTTTGTAGCACCTGCTAGTGTAGTATTGCTATGCTAACATACAGGATTTTGTCTGCCTCTATAGATTTTTGTGCAGGTCGCACAATAGGCAGCACAAAACGGATTGAAAAACGTGCGGATGCTTGTGCGCTTGCATGGAAGGGTGCATATGTCATCAGGCTTTCCAAATATGTATTTTTTAACACTTTATGCGAGCTCCTATGCACCCGCACACAACCCTGCACTGGGGCCAGCATAAATACTTTATTTTAGGGATTTTTTAAAGAACACTTGGAAGCCATAGCAACCAGCACCTCGTGAAGAGTTCAGGCAAGGTTTATGGGTGACTGTGATGAGGAGTGGGTGGATGTTCATGAAGACCTAGCACAAAGGGCAATACATCCTTGAAGGGGCGACAACCTTGGTGCCTTCGGCGTGCACGTTCTCTCACCCTTCTACAACAAAAGGGTAGTCAGAAGTAATTTTCTTGTTCTTTATTATACTTTATCTTGTTGATTTTGTGTTCATATTAAACTAAACTCCCAAGGCCGCCGGATGTCAAAACCTTGGGTTGAGCATGTGATTGTTGCATGTTTGGTTTGGTTTAATACAATTTTTGTTTTTGAAATGCAATTTATAATACTTGTATGCCTTAAATTATATTATGAAGAATATTGTAATTCATGTTTGAATTGTCAATTTGGGAATGGCTACTTTTTTTTTTTTTTGCACTAGCTCATACAAAGATTAAAAAGGTTTTGAGATGTAGACATAATTGAGAACTCAGGTGTCAGCAAACCCTCAGCTTTATAAAAATCTCTACTATAGACACTTCTAGAACGTAATGCAATCATAGAAGAGTCAGTTACGAATAAATTTGAGTTTATCTTCGTATGGGATTAGGAGTTAATTGGTAAGGTTTTAAGGATAGCTCATCTTAGAGATCTCGTGATCCAAACATAACTTTGCAAACACCAAACCATACTTATAGATCACACTAGTAGCCCTAAGGGGGTCCACATCTAGGGGCTACCATCCTCCATTGATTTATCCTCTAGAGATTGTGCTTTGCTTGAAGTTTCTAGTTCTTAGTCTTATTAATTTATGTAAATTCATAATATCCTTAAGTCTTTTAAGCTAGATAACAAGTGAAGAATGAATAATAGTAATTCTTTGGCCTCAAGGACTATAATCCTAGTGTTTAGCATAAGGTATTACTTAACGAGCCATGCTTTTGTGGCGGGCAACCATTAATATTCATGTATGGGTGTGCCTCTGGGGCTTGTGATACTTGCCAGCATAGTTGGAGAAGGTGAGTGGTATTCATACTCCATATAAGCATGGTCTGAGAAGGGAATATCTAAGAGTTTATTAAGGTTTGAAGAGTTTAGCAAGGTTTGAATAAATGTCTCTATTTAATGATGGTGTTGAAGAGGAAGGATGTTGAAGTGTACGTGAGCATGCCTACTCATGCATGTATGTTAAGAAATGATGAAATGAGTTTGGGTGGTGGTATAGACTCAATTTTTTGTTGGTGTGTATCTCCATGGGAGAGGGATGATGTTAAAGGTGGTGGAGAAGTTGATGTGGGTAGAGATGAGTATAACAAGTTATCTCTTGGTAAATTTTTTGAGTGTGTACCAAACTTTGCCCATATTAAATTTAAGCACTAACTTTCAATTTATATCAAAATGAATACTAAATTTCAATTTTATTTCATTGGCAGGTTAATTGGCCTCTTTCGGGTCAATTTCTGGTGATTTAGACATCGAAATGTGTGTGAGGATGCCCATGGTCCATGTCACCTGCTTGTGTGGAGTGGCACATCTTATATACATGGTATATTACTTTGCCACATAGAATGACATGTCATCTTTCTCTCTCTTCCCCCTTCCAATGCCTTAACCTTAAAACCTCACTGGCACATCAGTTGAGCCACAGCCAATAACGCTGGTGTTCAACGAGCATTATGAGGGATTCTGTCTTCCGGTCTTAAAAGACAAAAGATCAAGCACTTTGTTCTACTCGGTTTATCGTTTCTTGTTTAAGATTTTGACCTACATTGTTTATTTCACTAGAAAACATACAATTTCAAAAATTAAATGAAGGCAATTTAATGATAAAAAATGTCACGCCCCGACCCTCGGGTTCCGGTCCATGGCACTACCGCCACGACAACCCAGGGGAGGTCAACACCTGCCTCAACCCCAGGTCGCCGTAAGGCTAGCCTGTTACCTGTACAATATTAACATTACCACAATAATACTCTAAATCTAAGGTATTCAATCACAACCCTGTACAAGATTAACAGACTCACACATATATGTACATATATCCCTGGAAATCACAACATCAATGATCATGGACACAATCATAGTTTTTCCCCAAACACTGGTGTAAACTCATACAACCTAAGGTCCTGTCTTAACCAATCAAGATTATACAAGATCAAATGGAAATACGAAATCATAGGTCCTAATGGATCCATCTTATGCATGACGACAATGTTTATGAATCATACACTACTCAAAGGTAAATGCGAGAATAGATGCCAAGCACTATCACGTCTTACGCCCTCTTTGCCGTGCTAACACACCGAAAAGGGGAGAAGAAGAATGGGTGAGTAACTAAGTTACTCGGTGAGGGGTTGAACATGGAGCTATAACTCATACAAGTGTAAAGAATGGTATGCCGAAAACATATGTAAATCTTTAACAACCACAACTTACAAATGCTTTAAATACACATTTCAATATAACAAGCTTTCCAACTTTCTCAAAGAAAGGCATCAATAAAACAGTGAAATTCTTTTGTAAAGAGATTCAATACTGAAAATTCAAGTTAAGAATACTCGTCAAAAGATCAAAAGATCAAACCCATCGAAATAAGGATTTATAGTGCAACACATGCGGAAATCCTCTATCGATAGCATCATCAATAGCCTATGAAAACCCTCCATCACTAACCATGGCCGTGGCTAGGTCAAGAGCCACCAAGATGCGCGTATCTTGGCATTGGCCGTTGGGTATCCCGTGTGGTGACTCCGGGATCCCAACACGGCAGACCTTCGAGGTTCACTCCGCGCCTCCTGTAAAGGGCTCGTCGGCCCGAGAACTCCACGCCACCCCATAGGTCGGTCCGTGGAGACTCGCTTCGCGAGAAGACGGGGATCCTCCCCAATGTCACCATCAAAACATTTGGGATATCCTATCCCGCCCGTATGCTCATCATGAACACATCATATATCTCATCAAGAGATCACAAATAGTTTGCCCGTAGGCTCATCATAAACGTATCGTTATAAAATCATATATCTCATCAAGAGATCACAAATAGTTTGTCCATAGGGTAATCATAAACGTATCATTTTAAAATCACATATCTCAACAAGAGATCACAAATTCGCATAAAATACAACTCTTAATCGAAGAGTAAATCCTTTTGCGAAAGCATCGACAATAATGTCATTTTCATCAAGAATATCAACACAAGAGTATTCTTTGAAAACTCATTTCAAATACGATAACATCGTGGAGAATCTCAATTTGGTTTACATAGACCCTTATTCGGTCAAAATAACAAGAACATCGAATTCTCAAATTCACAAATCTTGAAAACATGTAGTTCAAACCATAAGATTATCCAATTCTCATCAAATATAAATAATCAAGAATTTAACAAGATCATAAACTATCATGGTTTCTAGGCCTCAAGGAAATCATCTCATGAGCCTTTTGTAATAAAATCAATAGTTAAGCAAGATCATAAACATCAAGGTTTCTAGATCTCAAGGAAATCATCACATGAGTCCATTAAGATGAAATCAAGAATTAAAAGGATCATATAGTATCATAATTTCAGTTTTCAAGAAACACTTCAAGAATCCATTGAAATCAAGAATTTCTCATTTCAAGGCATGCATCATTAAACAAGCATGATCATAGCTCTTTAATTAAACAATTCCCACTCACAAACTTGGCAAGATCGAACACTTGGATCACTCGCCTACTTGATCTTTACCCTTGCCTTTAGATCCACCTTCTTGAAGCCATTAACCATCCAAGAAAAACAAGAATCAATCAAATAACCCAAACAATAAACAAGAGAGGAAAGAATGATCTAAAATTAGATCTCAAGGCTTCTAGGGTTTACTAAGTGTTCTAGATTCAAGAATTAACAATAATGTAATCCTTAAACCCATAAAATCAAAATAAAATCAAGAATATCCTAATTGGGTTCGGATCTAAAAGAATCAAAGGTTTAGAGATGAAGGATCTCCTTCATTCTTCACCAAAACATGAAATCAAGGCTCCTATACCATTCAAACATTAGATCCATGGCTAAATCCCAATTAAATAATAGATCCATGCTAAATCCACACTAATTCTCCATGGATCTAAAGAGAAATGAATAAAAGAACAAGGAGTTGAAGAAGAGAAGAAAACCCACCTCAATTCTTTGCTAGAACTAGAGGAGAATCACCACCAATGGAGAAGAGGGGAAGATCAACACCTTTCTCCTTTCTTGGAGCTCAAGAAAGAAGATCTAATGGAGGGGAGAATGAGGATTCAAGATGGGGAGAAAAAGAGAGGGAAATGGGGTCTTATAAAGCCCCTTTAAGTTTGAAAACGGGTATTTATAGACCCAAAACGCGGGAGGGCTCGCGGGCTCCCTTGCGGGCGCAAGGGAGGCCGCGAGGCCTCCACCAGGGAGCCATGCTGGCGGCTATGCGCCCGCATGAGGGGCCGCATGGCCCCTTGCGGCCTCCCATGCGGCCCGCATGGAAGGCCGCAAGGCCCCCTGTTTTTGGGGGTTTCTCGCGGCAACTTGAAGGCTTACACGCTCCACTTAAAAGCTTTCTCCCCCAAAGATTTTCCTCCTCTTTTACACTCTAAAAAGAGCCTTAACTAAGATCCCAACAAAAAATAAAACTCGACAAAAACTTAAACACACAACTTCTACACAAGAAACAAAGCACAAGAGAAGCGAAAAAGGTCGAACTTCCACAAAAAAAGTAAGAAAATGGAATTTGACAAACACTGTGATCTCATTATTTACTTCTATTTACAACAAAAAATTTTAATGTCTAATACACAATCATTGTAAATCAATTTGTTAATTCATTTGCAACATGGCAAATACAACCATTTGAATTGTTGTTTTTTCACTAAAAATACAATTGTAAATACAAATTATATAATATATATAATTCCTTCATTTGCAACCCAGTTATTTGTTGCGGAATAAAGGGAACTGAGTGGAGCAGGGTCGCAGCATAAGTACTTGAAGATGAAAAATAAAGATGATAGATACAGATTTTACGTGGAAAACCCCTAAACAAATCAGGGTAAAAACCACGGGCAAGATAGAAGAATTTACTATAGTGGTAAAAAGAGGACTATAAGCTTTCTGTTAACAGGGAAAATACCAACTAATTCTCTCCTATAACAGAAGCAACACAAACTCTCTAAAATATTTTTCCCACTTTCTCACCCTCACCTTCACCCTCACTCTTCTCTTCAATTTTGAGGCTGTGTCTTGAGTTGATATGAAGGCCTCTATTTATAGGAAACTCATGGGTGATTAAGTGAAGGATTAGGTGGCTTAATGAAAGGTTAATAAACTTAACAAGGTTGGTGGCAACCAACCTTGACTAAAGGTTGGTTGCAGCCAACCTTGACCAGCATTCTCCCACTTGAAGACATGATTGATAGTCAATCAGATCTTCACACCATTCTTTCTATCTTTTCACTTGATGTTGCTTATGTCTCTGTCAGACCACAAGAGGATTGACACCACTTGAACTTGTCGGTGTTGATTGCTTTCGTCAGAAAATCTGCTAGGTTGTCACTTGCATGAATCTTCTGCATATCCACTGTTTCTTCTTCCCCTTTCTCACGAACGAAGTGGTACTGAACTCTGATATGTTTTGTCTTGGAATGAAATGCTGGGTTCCTTGCAAGATGCAAAGCACTCTGATTGTCACAAAATAAAGAAATGTTTTCTCGTTTGTACCCGAGTTCTTCCAGCACCATCTTTAACCACACTGCTTCTTTACTAGCTTGTGTAGCTGCTATATATTCTGCTTCTGTCGTTGATGTAGCAACGAGTGACTGCAGTTTCTAAATTTAGCTCACAGCTCCTCCAGCTAGTGTGAACACATATCCTGAAATGGATTTGCTTTTGTCAAGATTACCTGCATAGTCAGCATCAACATACCCATTCATAGTAAAATATGATCCCCCATAACATAATGCAACATCTGAGGTTCCCTTTACATATCTGAGAATCCTCTTAACAGTACTCCAATGCTCTCGACCAGGATTCGCCATGTACCGACTTACCACTCCCACTGCATGTGCAATGTCCGGTCTTGTACAGATCATGGCAAACATTAGGCTTCCCACTGCTGATGCATACGGTACTCGAGACATCTCTATCCTCTCTTCTTCATTGCTAGGACTCATACTTGAGGATAACTTGAAATTAATAAGAAGTGGGGTAGAAATTGGCTTACAATCTTGCATGTTAAAGCGTCGCAAGATCTTCTTCAGATAATTCTTCTGCGAAAGCCAAATTTTCTTATTATTTCTGTCTCAGTGAATTTGCATCCCTAGAATCTTGTTTGCTGGTCCCAAGTCCTTCATTTCAAATTCCCTAGCCAACTGTGCCTTCAACTCCTTGATACGATCTTTGTTGGGGCCTCCAACCAACATGTCGTCAACATACAACAACAAGAAGACAAACCTCTTGACATATGCACAAGGGTCTGCATTAAGTCTGTTGTATCCAAGGCTCATGATGAAGGAATCAAATCTCTTATACCAACATCTTGGCGCCTGCTTTAGCCCGTACAGAGATTTGTTCAACCTGCAAACCAAGTTCTCTCTACCTTGTTCTTCAAATCCTTCTGGTTGGAGCATGTAAATTTCTTCTTCAAGATCTCCAAGAAGAAATGCAGTCTTGACATCCAACTGCTCAAGATGCAAGTCGAAAACAGCACATATCGCCAATACTACTCGGACTGTTGTAAGTCGAACCACATGTGAAAATATTTCATTGAAGTCAATACCTTCTTTCTGAGCATATCCTTTGACCACCAATCTGGCACGATAACGGTCTACTTGATCATCACCATTGCGCTTGATCTTGTAGACCCATTTGTTGCCAATAGCTTTCCTTCCTAGTGGTAATGATACCAGCTCCCATGTCCTATTTTTATGAAAGGCTTCAATTTCTTCTTGCATTGCTGCCATCCACTGAGATGCATCTGAACTACTTAGTGCTTCTTGAAGAGTTGATGGTTCTCCATCCTCAGTGTTCTCCATCCTCAGTTAGAAAGCAATATGGAATATTCCCTTCCATAATATAGTCAGAGTGCCAACCTGGTATTTTTCTTGAACGAGTTGACCGCCGAACTTCTAGTACTTCAGATTCAGCTGGTTCTTGCTCTTCATGCTCTAGTATAGCTTGAGCTTCCTTTTCTACCTGTATAGTAGTAGTCTCCGTGCTTTCATCATTTGCTTGCTTTTGTCCTTTGTCTTCTATGAAGACAACGTCTCTGCTGATCACGACCTTGTAGGCAGTGGGATCCCACAGGCGATACCCCTTTACTCAATCAGCATATCCCAAGAACATACATTTTCTGGATTTTGGATCCAGTTTTGTAGTTTCTAGGGCATTATACATCACATATACAGGACTTCCAAATATATGAAGGTTTGAATAGTCCACTGGCTTACTAGTCCACATCTCCATCGGTGTCTTCAACTCTATTCCAGTTGATAGAGACCGATTCACCACATAGCAGGCGGTGCAGACTGCTTCTGCCCAAAACTTCTTGTCTAGGCCTGCAGCTCCCATCATTGCCCTTGTTCTCTCCAACAGGGTTCTATTCATCCGCTCTGGCACTCCATTTTGTTAAGGAGTGTATGCTGTAGTGAACTGCCTTTTGATGCCTTCTTGCTTGCAAAATTCATCAAATTATTTACCAGTGTATTCTCCTCCATTATCTGTCCTCAAACATTTGATCTTTTCGCTAGATTCAAGCTCTACTCGCGCTTTGTAAGCTTTGAAGACTTGAAACACATCTGCCTTCCTCTTGATAGGATACACCCAACATCTCCTGGAGTAATCATCAATAATTGATACAAAATAATTTGCTCCTCCTAGGGATGTAACTGGTGCTTGCCACACATCAGAGTGAATCAATTCTAGAATGGCTTTGCTTCTAGAATTAGATCTGTTGAACTTTAGTCGATGCTGCTTGCTGACAATGCAATGCTCACAAAAGGGTAGCGTTACCTTTGTGAGACCTTGAAGTAGACTTCTCTCTGCAAGAATCTTCATTCATTGCTCACTCATATGTCCGAGTTTCTTGTGCCATGTTATTGCATGCTTTTCACTTGGACTACTTGTAGCAACTGAAGCTTCTTCTTCTTGCAGAGTCTCTCCTTTCAACATATACAAGTTTGCAGCTATCTTGTCTCCTTTCATTAATACAAGCGCACCTCGAATTATTTTCATAATCTTGTTATGAACTTCAATCTTGCAGCCAAGATCATCAAGTTGTCCAATGGACAACAAGTTCTTCGTCAGCCCCTCCACATGTCAAACTTCTTGTATAGTCCGGATAGTGCCATCATACATCTTCAACTTGATGGTGCCAATACCAACGATCTTCAGAGCTTGATCGTTGCAACTATATACAAAACCTCCAGAAATAGGTTCATAGTGATAAATCCATTCTTTTTTGGAAGTCATATGAAAGGTTGCCGTTGAGTCTAGAAGCCAAACATCAGCAAACCTTTTCCCTGTGTGTGTTGCTACTTCACATACCATGGCTTCTCCATCATTTGAGATGCTTGCAACATTTCCTTAAGGATTGGAGTCTTTCTTATTTAGACTCCAACAATCCTTCTTCAAGTGACCTTTCTTGCCACAACTGTAGCACTTGAAAGTTTTCTTACTCCTTGACTTTGATCTGCCATTATTGTAGCTCCCACTGGGGTCACGTTCGATTGATCTTCCTCTCATCACCACCAAGGCCTCTGCTTGATGTGAATTTGCTGACCTGTCTTCCTTATTCTTGCGCCGACTCTCTTCCTCCAGAATAGCAGCTGCAATGTCGTCAAAGACTAGAATGTCCGTGGGGACATTATTTGTCAAATTGATGATGAGTTGATCATAAGAATCTGGCAAGCTTTGGAGTAGAAGCTCTGCACGTTCACCTACCTCTATTTTATGTCCCAATGATGTGAGTTGGGAAAATAGGGTATTTAGGGTGTTCAGGTGCTCCGTCACTGAAGTGGATTCCACCATACGTAAAGTATAGAGTTTCCTTTTAAGAAAAATCTTGTTGTGGAGTGACTTGGCCTCATAGAGTTTAGTGAGGTGATCCCAGATCTCCTTCGCCGTTTTCTTCTCTTCAATGCTTGATAGAACTCCATCAGCAAGTGCGAGATGAAGATTTGCTATGGTGTTCCCGTCGATCTCGTTCCACTTATCATCTTTAACAGGGAAAATACCAACTAATTCTCTCCTGTAACAGAACAACACAAACTCTCTAAAATATTTTTCCCACTATTTTTCCCACTTTCTCACCCTCACTCTTCTCTTCAATTTTGAGGCTGTGTCTTGAGTTGATATGAAGGTCTCTATTTATAGGAAACTCATGGGTGATTAAGTGAAGGATTAGGTGGCTTAATGAAAGGTTAATAAACTTAACAAGGTTGGTTGCAGCTAACTTTGACCAGCATTATTTAGTTATTATTCCTCCACGATACGCCTAAGAGTTGCATATGTAGACTTGTGGAGGGTTTGAATAGTTGCTTACGCCATCGAGGTATCGGCGTTCTCGGTGTTCTTAAACTCGAATGGAAGGCAGGAGAAGTTTTAAGGTTAGGACATCGAGAGAAGGAAAGATGATGTGTCCTCCTATGTGGTCAAGTTATATGCCACGTGTAAATCACTAATGTGGCACACTCCACTCAAGCAAGTGACATGGATCATAGGCATCCATACAAATATTCCAACGTCTAGGTCACCAAAAACTTACTGAAAACCCCCAATTACCCTGTCAGTGAAATGAAATCAAAATTTAGTGTTCATTTCGATACAAATTGAACGTTAGTACTCAAATTTAAATATGGGTAAAATTCGATACTTGCACAAATTTTACCCAGTTATCTCTCTTAATCTCTTTACCTAATGAATGAAAGTAACTGGCTAGTACATGTTAGAAACAGTAAACTTAATTGCAAATAATAGTGTTAATGTATGAAGCATTTATTTTTGTTCATGCGCTATAAGTAATTGTTCAATTTAGGAAAAAAAGTGCTTGAAGGGATGTTTTGTTAATGAAATGGTGCTTAACAAAAGGTGATGCTTAAAACTGTGTGTAGGTAATTAATATGAAAGGCTATTAAAGTATTATATATGTGGCTAGTGATAGTTTTTTTTTTTTTTGGTAAAAGTGGAGAAAAAGATTCTATTGCGCATCTTGTAGCCTCCCTGTAATTTGTAGTATATTACTATTAAATTCATTTTCCTCTTCAATTTTATTTTTTTGCTTAGTGTCCACCAATCCATTATACTCTAACAAAGTGGTATCAAAGACAAAAGTGATCCTTGGAGAGGGCTACCAATGTGGTTGTTGTTTTTTGTATTGATGAAATGACCTATAGCCATTGAAGTATACAAATAATAAAGACCATCACGGGAAGCTATTAGAGACTATGAGAAGCCTCAATATAAGGAGAATCTTACAGCAACTCAAAAAACAATATTGATGGAGCTAAAGAAGAAAGACAAGAAAACTCTTTTCTTTATCTATCAAGTCTTAGATATGGCTCTTTTTGAGAAGGTGTTGAAAGCCACCAATATCCAACAAGGTATGTGGCATTTTTTAAGAAATGTAAGCAAAGAGCATTCGCCTCTTATCTTTAAGAAGTGAACCTGAAGAGCTAAAGTCAAAGGAGTTTGAAATTATATCAAATAATTTCACTAATATACAAGCTATTGTGAATAATTTGAAAAAAATGGTGATGACATTAAAGATAGCTGAGTAGTGCAAAAGATGCTATGGTCTTTAGATCAGAGATTTGACTATGTTATGGCAATAATATATTGAGGAAACAAAATGTGTAAATAATATGTAACTGTAAAAACTATAAGGGTCACTATAAACTCATGAAGCTAGGATGCTAAGAATGTGTAAAGAGCCAATAGAGTAAGCTTTCCAAACCAAGTTGTCTGTAAGAAAGTACCTAAAGTTCAGAGAAATCAAAGTGGTTGAGAAGTTCACAGCAAACGTGGTTGGGGTAGAGCCTACAGTGGAGCTTTTGGATGTGGCCTAGGACATGGCAATTACAACAATGATTTTAATATTAGATAGAATAGAGGAAGAGGACAATGAAAAAAAGGCAATAGATAGGATAAAAGCAATATTCAATGTTATTATTATAACAAGCGTGGACATTATTCTTTTGAATATTGGTATAGTTAAGTAAAGTAAATTCAAGAATAGGCTAATTATGCTAAAGAAAATGGTAGTGATGACGCACTTTGCTAGCGAAGAATGGAGAAGATGTCACAAGGAGAAACTTGTGATACTAATTAGATTAAAAGTTAATGGCAAAAATTCAGTTAGAGATGCTTCCAAGACGCAAGTAATAGATGTTAGTAAGATCTTTATCAAACTTAAGGATGGTAACTATCACGACCTCAACCGATCACCTTCGGTCGTGCGGCATCTAACGCACACTAAGAGAAAGGTCAGCTTTTCTTGTCAGAAGGATAGTGAATCAACACCTGTTTATAACACAAAGCACAAAAAAGAAGCGAGCAAAACCAAAAAAAACATTCACGGTACAAGAAGACGACACAAGAACTCAGTTTTGAAGAGAAAAACATAAACTCTCTTATATTGAGAAAAGTTTACAATCATGGCCAAAGATCCTCACCAAGAGGTCTTGTCCCATCCCAAAGATATAAAAATACCTATTACAAGAGCTACCTCAAATCCCCAAGGTTAATTGAGCCCCTTTCTCAATACAAGTCTAGCGAGAAATCTCGGACTTCCACTTAACTTGTAGTGTCCTCTAACGTTACTGTAGCTTTAGCCAACCACCATTGGTCACAGCGCGCAGCAATACCGGTCACGCGCGGTCATACCGCGTGCCATCCTTGTCCCTGGCTCGGCCACGCTCTCGCTCGCGTGCCTACTTGCATACGCCTGCGTAATCCTCCGGCAGATCTGGAATTACCATCTGGGTCTCTCTGTATGGTCAAGTGTTCCGTCCCGCCTAAACTTGGTAGAGATCCACTCTCTAAAATAATCTAACTCCACAACACTTGACTCTTGGTATGGGCGCGCCTGTCTCACGCCCTCATTGGCCACGCGCACACCCACGGTCCAGCACGCACGCATCACGGTTTTAGTACATGATCATGGGGATATTTTGCCCGCTCTTGGTCACGACATAACACATGTCTCTCGCTCCCCCGCATGCTCCCCAATCCACTCTGCTGTGCGCCCTCGTGTCTTAACCTGTGTTAAGTTATTCTCCTAATGATCAAATGTAAGAGTACCGACCCTTACAGTAACCAACAATATTTTTCTAATATCTATCATGTGCTCAAATTAAAGCAAACATTCTTAGTTTTGGTCAACTATTGGAAAAAGATTATGACAAGAATGAAAATAAGTATGTAAGAAAGCAAAATAAATTCCACGCTCATGTTTTTATATCTAAGAACAGTATGTTTGTTCTTAACATTAATTATATTATTGCTAGATTTTTGAATGCTTGCTTGAAGGATATTACTGGGATTTGGGACTTACGGTTCTGGCGTGTTAATTTTGGTGTACTAATACATCTCTCAAGTAAGAATATAGTGAAGAGATGTTGCATTTTGATGGGCAAAATGAATTGCTTAAGGGTGTGCTCTAGACAAACGCCCAAAGAACTTTCCCATATAGTCATTCAACCAACTTTATGTGGCCCAATAACTAAGACTTCAATGGGGAATTGTTGTTGTTTATTAACATTGATTCAAGACCTTTTTTTTTTTTTTGAGAAAACATGAATGTATTTAATTTCTTCCAAAAAAAAAAAGAAAATGGGAGGCATTCCAAACGCACAAAGAATTTCAAGAATTATTAAAAACCCAAACCGGCTTCACTGTTAAGGCGTTGCAGACAGATACTTTTATGCTTATTTTTATGTTTTTATTTAAATTTTTTAACCCAATAGTAAACTTTGAATAAGAATTTTTTTATTTTTAATTTATCTATTGAGTTATAAATTTAAAACTACATTTTCATAAATTTAATATTGGGTATACAACCTATATGGTCCTCTGAATGTTCGTATATTTCTATTTCTATCACTCAGCTATACAAGGTTACGATTTAATCTCCTACTCTTAGTTTGTTATAATGTGGTCACTCGAGCATGCATGAGCAGATCTATGTTATGAGAAGTGGAGTCTCCACCTTTTTTAGAAAAATTATCTTATATATATATATAGCATGGACCCATCACCCACGTTTAATATTATTTCACTGAATTTTTTATTATATAAATTGTACCCCATTTATTATGTACTGTGAACCCCATTTTTAAGTGAATAGTTAATGACTTTTGTCACTTTTCATTGTTTCTTTGCAAAACTTTATTACTCTCTTAGAAGTTTAGTTTGCCCTAGTTTTACTTTACCAAGTTCGGTGGCTATGGTTCTTGTGGAGGTGCCGGTGCTTAACGATGGGTTTCAAAATTAGCAATCCAAACAATTGGCGTCTCTCTTCTCATTTATAAGGCATAAGCTCGCCAAAGTCCAAGATCCAAGGTCCAAGAGTGGACTTGAGTCTTATACAAGTTGGCATTTGGTATCCATCATCCATGGGCTTGGATTTCTTTGATCTTGTGTTTGTGGTTGAAATTTTTTATGATTGTTATTATGTGAAAATGAGTAATCATCATTATTTATGATATCCCTAAAACGACTCTTTGATTTTGTATTTTTTTTTTAATTTATTGCTTTAAGCCTATGAGAAAGTTTAACACTTTAGTGATTATGAAATTATTTTTAAACTAGGGTTTTGCAATGAACTGCTTGTGTCGTTGTGTTGCCTAGCCCTTGATTTTTTTAATGTAAATTTATATGTTTGAATTTCATAATTGTTGTTTGTTTAAATTGTTTGATTAATGAATTTGTTGCTTGATTAATGAACACATAATTCATAGGCTTATAATTGTTGTGTTGTAATATATTTACCTGATTCAATTATGCAACATTATCTTCCCGTCTATTAATTAATGGCTTTTATTTTTAAAAAATATATATTTTAGTATTATTTTTTAAAATATGAACAAAAAAGTATTTACATGTATATCAACTCTATTTAATTGAATAAAAGATATGATTATTAGACAATTAGTTATTTACACTAAAAGAGCCATTAATATACATATATGGACTCCATAATGTAGAAATATTGGATCCACCATTCCGAGCATGCACTATTAACAACGTTGGCACATGCCATACTATATGGCACATCTTTTCTCGAGCTGACATATAGCATGTGTGATCACCATTAACGGTGTATGTTTCGGTGAGGAAATTATAAAAAAAATTAAAGGTAGAGGACTAAATCATAACTTTCAGGGTGACAAAAATAAAAACACACAAAAAGATAGGGGGCTTTTTTTAGTTGTTTACCCATTAATATTTTAAACTTAAAAGGAATTAAATTTTGATAATAATTAAAAGTATCATATTATTATTTTATTTTATAATTTTTAAATGATTATTTATCATTTGTTAAATCAACATAATAAGACTGGTACGCTATTAAAAACACTGGTTTAGCTTCTATTAAATCACAATTTATTATTGGTAACAGTGGTTACATTGGTTTAGTAAGTTCCAACAATTTATTTGGTGGTTGTTTGCACTAATTAACTATTGTGTATTTTAAAAAACTGAAAAACACAAATCACATTTGGTTAGCACATTGCCTTTTTTTATTTTTTTAATTCATATTTATATTTTTTTATAAAATTTTATTTTTATATTAGTTTACTTGATCGCATTATTAAACAAAATTAATAAAATGTGTATAGTATTATATGGTTATAAAAATCTCATAAAAAGTGCACCATTTGAAATACAAAATTTATACATATTGATATATAATTGAGTTGACATTTCATTTCTATGGCAAACTATTTGCTATAGCTTATTTGGTGTCAACCGTGGAGCTAAAAAAGATTATGGAGGGAGTGCGGGCTTGAATAACTAAAAACATATTTTTGGGGTTTATCTTTTTAAAAAAATTAATATATATTTTTATAAATATTTTAAAAAAAAAAACTTTATATGTTATATCCTAGTTTATAAAAATCATGGGATGCAATAATAATTTTCACAAATAGTTTTCAAAAAAATATAGTTTTTTAATACAATATAAATCAATTTGTAAAATTTCAAAAAGCAAATAATAAATTTTTATAAATATCTTCCTTAAAAATATTTTTAATACAAGTATATTTATTATATTATTAACAAATTAGTAAAATTTAGCCGTATTTTTAAATTTTAGTACCATATTAAAGAGTAGAGTGCATGTAATTGTACGGAAGAATCATTTCATTCCATAGACTTTAATCATTATTTGCAATGATGTAAGAGTATATTTTCTTCTCAAATTCTATCTCTCTTTCATTTTTCAATATGATAGGAAAGGAAAACCTACCATTATCTCTTCTTTTAGGGGTTTTTTTTTTTGGTAAAGATATCTTATTCTACTTCAAATGTGCCATGTTTTAGTTTTTTTTCTTTTTTCAAATATTACCATCTTATTTATAGCAAGATTATGCATTTTTTATTTTATTTATGATTTTATATTTTGTTTAGTGAAAGCCTTTCCCTTATTTTTCTTTTCTCGATTACTATTATCACATTCACTTAACACACATAAATATTTAAATATTTTTAAAATTCTTAAGAAAAAAATTTGGGAGAACATTTAATTTTGTTACTATTATTGATCTTGCTTCATATTTGCTCACTGATTTCTTTTAAATGAAAAGTGCTTGTCTCTTATTTGTCAAAAAAAAAAAAAAAATTTGTTACCATCATGAAATATAATGATGTTGATCTATTAAATGAGGTGCAAGTAAGAATTGATCCTATATTTCAAAATATGAAAAAAAATATTTCATTTTTTATATTATTTTTCAAATTAAATCCATTTTTAAACAAATCTCAATGTTGTTTATCTTCAACATGATTAATCACTATGAGAAATGTTTGCACATTATCCACATTTATTTCAAAAAAAAAAAAATGTTTGCACATATATATCATTATAAAAAAAATAAAAAAAAGAAGTGTTCATTCTCATAAAAACCAGGAGAAAAATCATCTTTGCTTCCATACCCATACAAAAATAATTAATATTTTGGCATGGAAATTCTTATTCAACAATCCAACTCAATGTTCTTAAAACTATATTGTTCCAAAATATCACATCTCTCTTCCATTATGATACATTTTTGTAAAATGGCATTTTCAAAAACATTCAATAACTTTAACCATAAAAAACACCTCCCTACCAATCAATCCCTAAAAATCGCTAAAAAGATCATGAAATTTTGACACAAAGATATATTCGAAATTATTTGAAGTGTTTCGTGAGTACTTCCCAAACATAATTATCAAAGAAGTATACATAATTGTATGTACTTTTAGAGGTGTGTAAATATTTATATATATACATACAAAGTTCGCATCATAATTCAACTCAACAAACAAGGAGAACATAAATAAATTCATGAATGGCTGGTGTGTCTATTCATTCATGGTTCCCTTCAGTTAATTAGTTTTTCTTTTCTTCTCATTTATGGGAAAGCTTTGTCCATGACTCTATTTAAGAGATGGCAAAGTTGTGAGTGTGGGCTCATAGTGATGCTTCATCTTTCAGATACCTCCACTTAACATGGGAGAGATTGGCATGCTTGAATTTGGGAACAAGCAATGTTATAGATGATTGAGAAGGACACACAATCAATTAAAGAAATTTGGATGATTTTTTTGGTAGTTCACCAAAGATTTATTGTGTTTATGATCATTCTATTTCAACAAACCAACCCATGGTCTACATGCATTAGATATATTCATATGTGCATCATTAAATAAGATTAATTGATCCCTGGGCATATTTACATAGACATGTACCTCCATGAAAATGATGTTTGCCTATAGTATACTGCTATGATGGAGCAATGGTTAGTACTCAATTGATAAATACTCACAATTATTGGTGCTTTTGTTTTGGGAAATGTATATATATATATATATATATATATATATATATATATATATATATATATATATATATATATATATCTATAATTTTTGAAGGTATAGACACAGTAATACATTTTTATAGGGTAGCTATGAAAGCATTATTTAAAAATATTTTTCAATAAATACTAAACACCATATATTTGCACTGGTGTAGAGTTCACAAAGAAACAGATAAACAGAAACTAGCACTTCTGCAGTTGCTTCATGAGATGAAAAACCATCAATATTTAGCACATTGTTACACTTACAAGCATTTCCATCTCATTGCCCCTTTTCTCACACCAACTTAATCATGTCAAACATAAATTTAAGCAAGGAATATTATCTATGTCAGGAAAAATTAACGCAGAATTATTAAGAAAACAATGCTCCAACATTTACAACAGATATTCAAGTAATAATCGTCTTTGTTCGAGGTACATTACATTCAAGTGGCCTGAAATATGGTATAATCCTGTTGCTGTTGAAGTTGCAAAGATATCGACAGAATTTATTAAACAATGAAAGCACTTTTCAGGCTGACATTTTGTGGTGTGTATTTATTTGTATGATTTACATTCCATTTACAACTGATCAATGGAAACTCGGCAATCCATGACTCAAACTTTCGAAGTGCCCAACAGTTAAATTACTCACCTCAAACAGATTCAGCTGTACAATCTCCGTTGCACGATTCACTACTCTCTTTACTGAGTTTCGTTTTAATTGTCGAAAATGATGATTGCTGGGTATCTTGCAAATTGAGGTAAGTGTACAAGGACATCCCGGCAAGAGCAGTGATTGCTCCACAGATACTTGTCATGCCAGGAACTGAGTCGAATAACAGAAATCCTCCAAGCAGAATAACACATGTTTTAAACTGACCAAGAACAACATGAGACGTCGCCGAAGTTGCCCTGTGGTATATCAGTATTATCTTCAGCATCAAACATGTGATACAAAGAAATTTACTCAATTGTTAAATCCATTTAGAAAGACGAATTCATTACCCAAGAGCCAACGCCCCTGACAATTGAAGCAGAAACCCAAGTGCAGCCGACAGAAAAATAGCTGATGTGCTGTGAAGATTCCAATTAAATGATCGAGCACCTGGAGGATCAAGCCATGGCATCATTCCCACCAAGAAGAATATGGTGATTGGTGTTGTCTTCCACATTAATCTGTTATTTTTTTATCAATCAGCATCAGGCTGGACGGGAATTTTTTTGAAGTGCCTAAATCAAAGAATGAAAAATGAATTATACGCTAAAGCTGTCCAGTTTTCCCGCTGTTGAAGGTTCGACCATAGAATCTTATTGACTGCGCTGGGTATTATCCATGCCAACGCGATACAAGCTCCGAAAAGGTCAAACTCAAGATCGGTAACCGTTGCAACAGCTACGCCAACAGACACCACAGTTAATGCTAAAACCTGCAATTTTTTTCAGCAGAGAAAAAAAAACTCTGTAATTAAGGGAAGATTGATCGATAACAAATATTTCGTTCCCTTACAATTTTGATTGTACCTTATGGCAGGAAACAGTCTTAGCAAAGAGCATGAATTCAGCAAGAACAATAGTTGGTGTGACGGCAATCTTAGCCATTTGATAGAAACCCACACTGCACCATTAATTTGTTGGTTATGAATTGTTCGATTAGAAACTAACATGAGGGATCATGATTTAGAAAATACCTATTATACTTCAAACTAACATTTGCGAGGCCTGTAGAAAGAGACATGACAAGGCCTAGAGCGAAAAGAGTAGATAATGGAGTAGCTTTAGAAGGAGGGGATACGGGAAGAAGCGAGAATGCATTCAAGATCACCATCAGAAACCAGCTCACAACATAATGAATTAGCGTGAGAAAGATCGGGTAATTGAAACCAACTCTTCCAAGAACCTTTGAAGAAGAAACAAGACGAATAAATTCATCAACGAACAACAAACCATAACAGATATGAGTGGGCAAAAAAGATAAATGCACATGAAAGAATACCAGCTTGTTTACTAGAATTATTCCAACCGAAACCCAAAAATTGAATGTCAGCGAAACCATTGGACCACAGACTCGCTGTTGCAAGCGGTTGGCACCCTCCGATGTTCGAAGCTCACTAAAGATGGAAGCTTGAAGTTCTTCTACCATTTTAGCTGATCAAAACAGCACAATGTATCAATACCAACAGCTGATGTAGCAGAACATGAAAATGCAGCTGAAAAATAGACTAAATAAATTCCGAATACAGCTACCAATTTAATAGCTACAAATATTTAGCAAAAACATTTCGATAATAAATTTATCAATAACACAAATTGCAGCTGTAGACAAGACTAAATAGCTCCTAAAAACATTAACTCTTCAGACCAATCAACCAAATTCATTGTTACAGATATATTGGTAACAACATTACAAGATAGTTTCATCATCAAATTAAATAACTAAATCAATAATGTCGCCTTAATGAAAAAATCAACAAAATATCAGAGAAAGCCAGAGCATGAAAACAAAAACTTTATATACATTTTCTACTCCAAACTAAGAATGGAAAACAGAATCACAACAAAAACAACTCAAGAAACAATGAAAGTTTGAAATTAGAAAGATGAAGCAACCTCTATCAGAAGCATCACTGTCCTTGCGCTTCAAGAGCTTCCTAACATCATTCCCCACAAAAAAACTCATCACTCTCCTGCTGCAGAGCATCCTCTCAGAGACAAAGACAAGTGAAGCAGGAGAGAAGAGTGTGCACGAAGGAGGAAGAGGAAATGGGGAGATGAAGGTCACGGACGAGGTGGAGGCATTTTGGAACAACACCGACAAATGGGGAACTGGTGGGGCCCGTGAGGGGTGTGTGGGGTCCACTCCATGGCATTTGAGACAAGACTTTAAGGAGAGATGTAGCCATCTAAATTCCGATTTAGGCGTTGCTGGGTGCCCTAGAGAGTAGTAC
The DNA here is from genome assembly GCA_902712375.1 of Dioscorea dumetorum. Lineage (NCBI taxonomy): Eukaryota > Viridiplantae > Streptophyta > Magnoliopsida > Dioscoreales > Dioscoreaceae > Dioscorea > Dioscorea dumetorum. The sequence continues at coordinate 71,102 of CACTHL010000466.1, forward strand.
GCAGTCTACCACACTGTTGTTGAGGTTGTCTTGTTGCGTTTGTTGAAGAAAACGACTTACTGAGGGCTACGTGGTCTATTTATTTATTTATTTATTTATTTTCCTTTTCAATTCAAACAGAGTGCTTTGGATGTTTGGATAAACATGTCACTGCTCAATAGACTTTCGATATTTCATTGACACATGGCATATACATGATTGATTTTGATTTTGATTTTTTATTTTTTATGTTTTAGAAAAAGATATGCATGATCATTGTGACTATCTCACTCCACTCATATTCCATTCTTTCTCCGTTTGAGATAGACAGAATTCAAACAAGAAAAAAAAAATTTTCTTTTTTTTTTTTAAATATAGAATGTTTAATGGACCCAAATGGGCCTGCTATAGAAAATAATAGATTTCTTCGCTCTAAAATTACATAATAAAACAAAATCTCCCAATCATTTATGATGCATCTCAAAAAAATCAATAAACCATAATAACCGATAAATCTCCGTGCCTTGCTATTATTGACAACACTTATTACTTTCATCTAAAGATTAAAAAAATAAACTACATATAAATTAATAATAACAATCACAAAATATCAAATTTAACCACTGACAGTAATTGAGACAATAATTTTTTAAAAAATGGCAACAACGAGCAATCAACTTGCTCCGTGAATGAAATTATGACCGCGCCAGAATCAGGAAGAGAAGTAAGCTTTCAAAGTCTGCTTTTCATCTTACACATAGATCCACTAGCTACTTAGTTGTGCTTTTTAAGTGCCAATTAAAGTATAAATAATTTGAAACTTGGCTCAACCTATCCTATTTATGAAAATGCCTGTAAAGCACCCAACCAAGGCAGTTGCTAGGGAGAAAAAACATACATATATACATAAACAAAACATCTTCGGGCTAAATTTTCCATTATCAATTATAACAAATCCAGGACAGAACAAGTGTAGAAGAATTCTCCCCATTCAGAAAGATCTTTTTTATGCAATACTGAGAATCTAATATACAAGCATTGATATAAACATATCCAAATCCTATTGAAGAGTATCTCCAACTGGAAACCAGCACAGACTATGGACGCTCATTTGAGTTTTCTTCTGCCTTTTCTGCAGGTGGAAGAATAAACATTTTAGTTGCAAAATTCTTCCATTGTAACAGTAATATTTTTTTACTTTTGTAAAATGAGACCTTCGTGGCGGCAAAAAGTCTGCAAGTATTCTGTGAAAGGAATTTCAGGGACTGGAATCAGCTTCCCAAGCACAGCTAATGGCCAACTGAAGATGTCGATAGAGAGTAAAGTAAATTAGTTGACGCCCTATTGAAGCTTGTAGGAGGTTTCAATTTAAAGAAAAAGAGCGGTTCTCATGTTCTTGAACAAGTAGTGTTCTAGTAACTAATAATCGCATGATCGTTAGTAATAAATCTGTTCTGGGTATATAACCTCGGGCATCTCTTCCTGTCAGCAAGCTTTTGAGCTGAGTCTAAGAAAAATAATACTCCCTCCGGTTCAAATTGTCTATCACTTTTGAGCAAGGGTCAAGGTTGCTATTAAAACTCCTAATATCTAGAAAGAAATGCTATGATACGACACTTTCACAATTTTATTAGTACTATCTACTCCGATTAATACAGTGTCTCTCCTTAAATAAACCCTACTAAATAAGAAGAGTAAAATTAGAAAAAAAAAATAATTAATGCTTTATAGAATTCTTGAAAGTGAGATAATTTGAAACAAATTATTTTTTCTAAAATAACAAATAATTTGAAGGGGAGGAAGTATATATTTGGTTTATATGTAACCAGCAACACTCTCATGGACCAACAATTATGAATTGTTAGCCCAACAAGCTCAGGTTTCTAAGGAATATTTACCTGGAGGAGGGATTTGAAGTGGAATGATGGTGTGGAAGTACAAGTTAAATGAAGAGAAATCACACTTTTGGTGTTTATTTTAGTGGAAGTGAGATGTCCATGACGTGGCATTTTTTATATGACAGCCATTTCCCCTGCTTTGGATATTTTTATACCTAAGTGACACTAGTATACAATTGGCCAAGTAAGTAAGTGGAGGAAAGTACATTTCTTCATTTCACTGTGAGAAAACAACCAAATTGGGGCAAGTCAAGCCACTTCCCCGCATTTCCCTCTATGAACACCCCCTTACTCTCAAAGAAACCGAACTGTGAAGAAAATATGGTGTAAAGTATGTAAATGGCTCATCACATCATACCTTATAAAACCAATACCAATTGAAGCAAGCCAGAGCTTCCAATTAAGCTTGACTGTAGATGTGAAATTTCCAAGGAACTCTATGATTATCACCTGCAATGCCAAAACCAGAAAGCTGGCTGAGTCAGCAACATAAGCCACAAGTAAAGGTCCAAAAGCGTTTTAATTTATCTCACCTGCAAGACAACAGTTATGGCAATGATGCCCATGAAGAGACGATTTCTTGTGATTCCCTCGAAAATATTCAGTTCTGCTGGCTTCCGAGAATTGAACTCATTGAATATCTAAAAGAAAATGAACTAGCTAAATATCGATACAATGGCAGTTAACATCAGCCAAAAATCTAATAGAACAGCAACATTTGATCATGCGCATGGTAAAAAAATCAGTTTTACTCTCTTTGGGAACTTCTATTTTCCTAATATTAGATTATTACTCTGACTGATGATAAATCAAACTCAATGCTCATCAAGATAACTGCTGCTACTTGTAGGAAATTATCTTACTTGACACAGGACAAATGAATTGAATATGAAGGTATTTTTCACTTTATTGGCATGAGCTCGAGTTTCATCCTTCAAATGCAGAATACTTCGGCCACCAAAATTGAGCACAAGGAGGACCAACACTTGATATAAAGCCTGTAACATTGCAAAATAAACAAAGCCCAAGAAAAGAAAACAGCACATGAAAATCAACGAAACAGAATACTAAATTACATCAAAATGAATATATGAGAAACCATATGTACCTGCACAATTAAATTTCTCCACATCACATTAGTTATGAGTGGCTCCCTGGACAGCACTTGAACAATCAATGATTAATACAAAAAATCTATATAATTAGCCAGCAAACATTATTTCAAATCATGAGAGATGATTAAAGGACACAAGACAAAGGGACAACCACATCGATAGCCAAATACTATTTTGTAAGAAAAAAGGTAAGGTGAATGAATGCAAATTTTCATGGCTGAGGAGAAATTTCTCAAAAATCAGAAAAAAAAGAAACTCAGGAAGTACTCAAAAAATGGCACCAGCCAATCGACTCAACCACCAAGGGCATGAAAGTCCATGGAGCATGTGCCCCACTTAATTTTATCTTGATTTGTTCCACAAAACTAATAACTTATTGTTAACATCTTATAAATTTTCCCAAACAAGCAATAATAAATGGCATAATTATCATGAATGAGTCAACAAAATGTGAAATTATAAGCTGTGCTTGTATTTCACTAGCTGATTATAACTACACATGCATCTATCAAAAAAGAAAGTTATAAACATCGCTAACAAGTGCATTGTGAGCTTAAGATATACAAAGCACTAGGTAAATTCCACAAACACTCCTGAGACTTTGTGCTTGAAACACTCCAGTCCCTCAAATTAGATAAGCCTTGAGATTTGGCTTAACCTAACACTTGAGTTCTATAAACATGGCACTTAAAATCTGTTAGTTTTACAAATAAGAAGTAAGCTCCTGACAATTTTTTAACTAGTTTTTCCTTTAAAGTATCAAACAATTCTTCAAGAGGTAAATACTGTTTGTTTATCCTCAAGGACTAAATTGTACATTTTGAAACCCTAAAATGAAGAATGCATGCCTTTACATGTCAGTGACCAAAATGATGCAAGAGCAGGCGAACCATATCTAATTGACAGATGCTGAACAACAGATTGATGTAAGGAGGAAATAGCTTGTTCAGTTTCAAACTTTTAGGAAATAGTTTGTAGGTTTCTAAATTTCAGAGGATGTAACATTTCAGCAGCAAATCCTCAATCAGTCTTTGTAATGTACCTATACAAATGAGGTTTAGACCAACAAGAAGATACTCAAAAATCAACAACACAAGCATCATCATCCATTACTTGGCAGAAGATATACTCAGCTATCTAAATTATAAATGCTATTACTTTTAGTTGACCTGCACTACACGATAGCCTGATACACCAATAATTGTAAACTTTCATCCTTGAAAAGTATTCCAAGTACAGACGCAAGATATAACTAGTACAGGACAAGAGAGAGATATAACTATTCAGTATGAGCTTCAGTGGTTCTTCAGCAGCTTAATCAACACAAGGTTTTCTACCAAAAAATTGAAGGTACATAAATAGAATGGAAACAGAGGTTCACACCGAAATCTAAAACTTAAAAACTCAACAAATAAACTAAATGATTCATTAAGCAAGAGAAATGATAGAATGAGCCAAAACACATGAACAACAGAAAAAAATATAACTTCAGAAAGCATAAAAACCTTGCCTAACCTTCGACCAACAGGCGGCCTGGCCATAAGATGGTCAGTTGGTGGTTCTGTTGCCAGTGCTAGGGCACCAAGAGTATCCATGATCAGGTTAACCCAAAGAAGCTGTTCCAACACGAAAAATATGATACAATATAAGTTATTAATGAAAAACATTTTTTTAAACCAGGTCAGTTTAAAATAATTAAATAGAAACACATATAAAGATGGAACTTCAATTCAACTAACTTACAACAGTGAGACTTCTATGCCCTTATTGCCTATACCCATCATCCCAGTAATCATTACATTTTAAAGCATTAAAAACCCAAACATAGATTTTGAAAACAACTGCTGGTACTACATATATTCCTAAATACCTTTATCCCAAAAGAGTTATCTTGCCAGCTAGTGGGTAGTGGTACATGGTGACAGGTATAGTTGATCACAAAATAGCAGAATTTTCTAACTCTATACTGAGGTTATCATTTTTATCTTAGTTAAAAAAAAGGGGGCCATGTTATGGATTACAGGAAGGTTAAGCTACTTAAAAGAGAAGTGCCCTGGAGCGAACACTCATGCTAGTTTAACTTACTAGCACCTGTTTCTAATTAGGAATGTGCCAGATAAACTGTGCAAGGAAGCCTTCTACTGCTCGATCAGTAGGCACTTTCATATAGTTGGGAGGCCAATAACATTACTGAGTTATATCATCTTGACTTGACTTACATCCGACAAGGCATGCCACACTTGTTCTCTAGTTGAAATAAGTTAGAAGCTGCCCTTGCTAAAGAAATAAGATCTTCAGCTTTGGTCACTTAAATAGATTCATGAAATAAGAAAAATGATTTAGCGAACACTAGAAACCATTTATTAACTTCCCAATTAACGTATATTTATGCCTACCAATCACTACAATTTGTTAAATCTTTCTCCTGCAACTTTTGGAGTAAAATATAACTTTAACAACTTTTCGAATTTCAAGGGCTAAAGTAGATAAATAAAAACCAACCTGAACAGCATTCAAAGGAACATCTCCAGAAGAAATAGCTGCAACAACATTAATAATTAGAGCTGCAACATTGACAGTGAGCTGGAACTGGATAAATTTTTGAATATTTGCATACACAGAACGACCCCAACGCACAACCTATTAAAAAAAATGAGAGAATGTAAAAAATTGCCATCAATAACAAAGCAGTTTAAAACAAGATATATCCTTAAGGGGAGACAAATGGCCAAACCTTTACAACAGATGTGAAATTATCATCCAAGATAATAATGTCAGAGCTCTCTTTAGCAACTTCTGTCCCTTGGATTCCCATGGCAAGACCAATATCTGCCTAAAACGAAAATAGAAAACAAAAAATTAGATTCATATACCAATACAATGATGCTAGTTAATAATCTAATAAACAATATGAAATGAAAACCTCATGCAACGCAGGAGCATCATTAGTTCCATCCCCAGTGACAGCAACAACATGGCCCTTCCTTCTCAATGCTTGAACAAGAAGGAGCTTGTCATTAGGGGAAGATCTTCCCATTACCTATACAGCAATTAAATATACTTCAGCCAATACGATCTCGAACACCAGTAATACCAAAAATTATAAAGAGTGACAGGTAGTAGAAACAAATGAGACATATATCTAAAAGAAGCCTTTAACTGTATAATTAAATGAAGGACAGATACACATGCATCCACCGAAAAGAATAAAAAAAAACATGGAAGAAGATTGTTGGAGCATGTGATAAAAAACGGAAGCCTTAAACTGTATAATTAAATGTAGGACTTCACAAGCATAATAAACTAAAAAAAAAAAAAAAGGGACATGGAAGAAGAAGAAAGAAAGATTTAGTGAATATCAACAAAAATAACCAGGAGGACTAATAAGCGATATTCAATGTTTTGACTAGAGTTACAATCTGGACATAAATTTTCACTGCCTAAAAAAAGATCAACCATGCATACAGGTCAAAATGAAATGGATTTCATTCCAACAAATGGAGAACCGTCTATTATGAATGAGGAAGAAAATTTAGAAGCAAATTGAACTTTGGAAATGAGTTACTGTCAAGTAGTGTGTTCAAGGCAGCCACCAAGACGAATTTGGGCCCGTGACAGCCGGGTATTAACTGATAATCAGCCACCTGAAACAACGTGCACATGCTTACGAAATTAATGGCCTCCAGATTTTCTAAAGGCTAATATGACCAAGGCTATACCAGTCTGTACTACTTCCATAAATTTTACGTAGTACAACCCACCCATCATGTGTAAATTAAACCATCCATGATCCATATTTCAACCTGTGAGTGATTATTTTTGAGTTTCGAAGCATGCTTTTGTTTGATTGGTGCCTTTGATGATTTAGAGTTAAAATTACGCAATATTATTCAAAATGTCACAAAATCCTTTTTTCTTGATGGTTTATTTCTCTTGTAAAAGTCACCGCTAACCAGCTCCTTTAAGAAAGATACTAGAAGGGACCCATGCCTCGGCTTTGGTTGAAGATATCAGAATGATCTTCTCATGAAATTATCCAGTAGTGAACGAATTTAAAGAATTACAGCCATGAAAAATGCAATGTATTTAGGCATGAATCAAAGCTGAACTCTGGAGAGATTTAACATGAACAGACAAAAGTTAAAGGGGAATTGATCAAACTTAAAACTAAAATTATTGGATTGTTCACTCAGGAAATTACTTTTGTTTAACTGCCAAACTTTGAAACTATTAAAAAAATTTATAATACCATTCACACAATGCCAATCAGCTGTCTATATTGTATCTAGATTGTAAAATAATAAAATAAAAATATTTGCTTGTATCTAAATTGATTAAACCTTGAACCACACTAATAGTATTCAGGAAGCAAGTAATCTAATAGTGAATATTTCACCATCAATCGAGCATGAAAATTCACAGATTTCAGCAAACATAAATTATCATGACAACAAAGAATAACAAAAAAATTAAAAAGTGTCTAAAATTAACTGATTAAAAAAATAAACAGAGATAATATTTAGGTGCGTGGTTCATCCACCAAGCAGTGTTTTGGTTCAAGAGATTTTAAGATAAAGGCCTTCAAGATCCAGGATTTCAACTCACATTAAGATTGGACACAGAGAGGAATCCCACCATTTAACACTGAAACCTGATTTGGTGATATAGCCAATCTTGATCACTCTAACTAAACACAGGATCTTGGTTCAGAGCCACATTTAGAGTTAAATGAGCTCCAAATTGCACCAACCAAACACTACCAAACTATATTTCTGTACCAAACATGAAATGGGTGACCAGTCTTGTGATCTCAATTTCAAGGTTATGAAACCCAAAGAACCAAATTAAGATGTCTTAAACACCACAATCAGGACTAGAAAAGATAACTTAATCCTGACAAAAAAGATTGAAAATTCGATTTTCAACAAAACACATTTGGTCTTAATCCAGGATTAGAGGGCCTAATCCACGCTTTACTCCCTTTCCAAACACGAGGAGAAAATCATGAGGCAAATAACTCAGTCCTTGACACTCAAGGAGGTATCTCGAAGGAAAAAAACAATAAATAAATAAAATCTTAATTCAGGCCTATGAACACAGATCAAATACAAGCATATTAGCAAAAACACAGACCATACATTGAAAATCCATGTTTCAAAAAATAGATTGTCAAAAACAACCAAATTAAATACTATAGGCTAAATGTAGATAATTGACACAGGTATGAAAATCATTAAAGATAATCTTAATTCAAATATCTCAAGAGAAAAACATAAATCTTAAGTGAGACACTAGAAACAAAATCTAATATGCAAAAGTTTCATATGAAAAAATAGCAATCTACATTGAAGGCTAATTTAAGTTGTCTACAAATGGCCATTTTTAAGTGACAGCGAACTACTTATGTTGTAAAACAGGAGGAAATCTTGATCATATACCGATATTTTCTCAGCAATGGCTTCTCTACCCTTTTCAGACAATTCACGGAATGACCTCCCCTCTATGAGATTTGGCTCAGTGGCACTGGCTTCTGAATCAAGTATCCCACACTCCAAAGCTATGGCTTTGGCAGTTTGGAGATTATCTCCAGTGACCATGCGCACCTATTTATACATAATGGATTTGAGTCATAAACTTCATTAAAGTAAAACGAATTTATATTCGTAAATCAAGAAATAAATTGAAAAATAAGAAAGATGGCATTAAAATTGACCATAGCATTTTGAGCAGTGCAACCTCATTATAGATACCTAGTCAGTTGGAATTAGAAATAATCAGTAAGCACACAAGCATTATTCAAGCAAAAGAAAGTAAGAAAAGGAAATGAAATGCTAAGAATAAATATTAAATAATACATCCACAATTTCAAAACGATAGATATTAATACAATCCCCCTACATGAATTTGGGCAAACCTGCTCGCTGGAAAAGCCATGCATGTCATGCTGAAGAAATAGTGCCCAGAAAATGAATAAAATGTCCAGAAATTAACACGTGCTCAGGCAGCATTGCTCATCTTTTGTTGAAAAAAGCATCATAGTAATTATAAACAAGAGATGATAATGAGAAAATAATATATATATATATATATATATATATATATATCATCCTTTTTCAGGTTGATAGCACTGGATCCTCTACGTCTTATTTTAACATGAGCAGGGCCTTTTTTTATGCTTTTGTTGCAATGTTAATGAAAATAGAGAATGAAATCCATAAATGAAATTGTTCTTTACTGAGGGGGTTTGAATATTACACCCACAGTAAACGTAGACATGTCACCATCAGAGAGTAGATATCTTAATCAATGTTGACAAAAGGTACCTTCACACCTGCACTACTGCAAAGCCGTACCGCATCTTTAACACTTGGCCTACAAGGATCCTGCAAGTTATATTCAGAACCTACAAATGAGTGGGGAAATAAAGAGGCTTAGTGGAAAAGATGTAAATAACCTATCAAATGTCTAAACAAGACAAAATGCATTATGATTATGATGGAAAAACACCACTAGAACTTGCAGTCAGCATAAGCTAATTCATTAGATAATTATGATTCTGTTTTGGAGTTGTTTTTAAATTTATCCCTCTTAGATAGAACTACTAAAAATAATAGTATCCCTTCCAATAAAATTTGGAGTCCTTAAAACTAGGAGTTTAAATGGATTAGGAGCCTTAGTCCTCATATTCTGCTCACAATTGCAAGAAGGCTATTATCCTTTGTTGGAAAGCATATTAAATGATGGAGAATATTCTATGGAATCAGCATATTAGAAGAATATCCTATGGCACTTATGTTGGGTTTTCCTTTTCCCTTAAAAGGGTTTATATATATACATGTGACCTTCTTATGCAGAAATATAACACACATCATTACTGACATGGTATCAAAGCTACAGAAAAGCCTAATCAACCTTCATTGCTGAAACAAGAAAGCCTTTGAGCAGGTCCGCCTTCACTGCTGACCAAAACCGCAAATTGCAATCGGCCTTCATTGCCGGTCACACTTAATCTGCAGTCGCCGTTACTCATTCAGATCAAATGCAGATTTGATCCAGATCTGTTAGATCTACTCCATATCTACTCCAAATCTGCTACTTCAGAGCTTCTATCAGCTGCGTCGATACCACCGCACTTTCAGAGCAGATCAGGCACCTCCAACAGTACTGCACCACAACATTCTCAAGCTTGTCTAGTGACCTTAATTGCCTAGAAAATTTCAGATCATGTCTGAAGCTATTTCTGGTGCAAACACAAGCATGGTGACTGAACACCTTAATGGAGAATTTCAACCAATTCTGGTTGCCTACCGATTGAATGGAAAAAATTACCTTAATTGATCACAATTGATCCAGACTATCCTGAAAGGAAAAAAGGAAACTCAGCCACATTCTCAGTACTGGGCCAAAACCAGAAATCCAAAATTTGACGCATGGGATGAAGAAGACTCAATGATAATGGCATGGCTTTAGTATTCAATGACACTGAAAATAAGTAACACATGCATGTTTCTTCTTATTGCAAAAGAAATTTGGGATGCAATCAGAAAAACATAATCCAAAGGAGGTGCTGCAGCCCAGATTTATGATTTAACCATCAAAACATGGTCCACGAAACAAGGGAGCCAATCAGTGACAGAATATGCAAATCTGTTAAGAAAACTGCCAAAAACTAGACGAGTACAGGTGCCTTACGATGGAGTGCAATAAAGATGCTGCAACACTGAACAAATCCCTAAAGAAGTTTATGGATGGTCTCAATGCAGAGTTTAATCAAGAGTAAAAATATTGGACAGAGAAGATCTGCCTTCATTGAAAGAAGTGATATCCATCATAGTAAGAAAGTAGAAGAGGAGTTATGTCAGAGCCTCGATCAAATGATAGCACAATCATGGTATCCAAGGGTTGCAAACCTCATCCAAGGGCAACAGAACAATGTCTAAGTGACACAGCTGTAATAGGAGAGAGAATAAGGATAATATTTGATGCACATCCTGCAAAAAACCAAGGCACACCAATGAAAAATGTTGGAAACTTCATGGAAAGCCCACAACCTCAAGCAAAGACGAAGGGATATAAAAACAACACACAAAGGCCTTACAGGCAAGCCCTTGTGATCTATCGACAAGAAAAGCAAAAGGCCACTGAAATTAGTTCCTTTAAAGAAGAAATTGAATGACTAAGGACCAGACTAAAAGACCTGGAGGAACCTATCAGTATAGGTTTGTCAGCACATTCAGGTATTTTTCCTTCCTCACATACCTCAAATAGACCATTTGAACAATCATGGATTATAGGCAAAAGACCGACCGACCATGTGCCCAACTCATCAAAATACCTTCACATATATGCTTCCTGTCTAAGTAGTCGGAAAATTCTTACAACTGATGATTCACTAAGCTCACTAAGCACTGTAGCCGGAGAAGGTAGCATCGAGATTAATCCTAATCTGATTCTTGAAAATGTGTTACGTGTTCTTAAACTCTGTACTAATCTTGACTCAGTTGTCAAATTATCCAAAGACTTTAATTGCAAAATAATCTTTTGTGTTCTCATTGTGAATTTCAAGACCAAAACTCGGGGAAGATGATTGGACATGCTAAAGCCACGAATGGATTCTACTACTGATGCACCTAGATCATCTCTCTCTACCGTAACCACAAATTTTGTTAACAAACTCTGGCTCTACCACAAATGACTTGCCCATCCATCTTTTTCTATTTTGAAGGTTATGTTTCCCCACTTATTTAAATACCTATGTGATAGCAGCCTACATTGTGATGTTTGCAAATTTGCTAAGCATAAACATTTCCCGGTAGCAATTCAAGAAGTATGGTCCCTTTTCCTATTACTTCATAGTGACTTTTGGGGACCATGTCACATAACCAATATTTCTGGGGCTCAATGGTTTGTGCCATTTATTGATGATTGCACAAGAGACACATGGCTTTTCTTGCTTAAATCAAAATCTGATGCAAGTCAAATAATACCTAATTTTTGCAACATGATAAAAACCCAATTTGGCACCCACGTCAAAAAATTTCGCACTAACAATGCTAAAGATTATTTCAGTCACACCCTTTCACCCTTTGTTCCATCAAGAAGGAATTATTCATAAATCTTCATGTGTTCACACTCCTCAGCAACATGGAGTGGCAAAGCGTAAAAATAGTCACCTTCTTCCAACCAGTCGAGCACTCCTATTCCAGAACAACATTCCAAAACAATATTGGGGAAAAGCTGTTCTTACTGCCACAAACATTATTAACCGTATACCCTCAAGCGTTTTGGATTTTAAAAGCCCCATTGAAATCCTTTTCACATTTTACCCAGAAGCTAATATAACAACCATCTGGTTCCCAGAATATTTGGGTGTGTCACATTCGTTAATGTTCATTCTCATCAACAAGGGAAACTTGATACGAGAGCCTGAAAATGCATCTTTGTGGGGTACTCTACTTCTCAAAAAGGCTATAAAAGTTATCATCCTCCTACACAAAAATTTCATGTGTCTGCAGATGTTACATTTGTAGAAACAAAGCCCTATTTCAGCCTACCTTATCTTCAGGGGTAGCCTATATTGGAAGATAAGGATATCAGTCCTCAATTGACATCAATTACCCTTACTTTCCGCCCAAACCGCTATAGGGAAATCCTCTATTCCAACCAGCAACAACAAAACCAACTTGCTCAAAAAAGCATAAATGACCCGAGATTTACTCAGGTGTACTCGAGAAGGAAAAATCTAAATCCTGAGCCAAAGCATATTCAAGCATCAAAAACAAGTACTGGGACTGAGCTAAGTCTTAAAAACCAACCCACACAATATGACATTGATATGCCTAAAGGAACTAGAAAATGCACCAAACGCCCTCCGTATCCAATCTCACAATTTGTAACATATGATAGATGTTCACAATCTCACAGAAATTTCCTCTTGAGTCTAAATAGTGAGTCTATCCCTAACACTGTATCTGAGGCATTATCTTGTGAGAAATGAAAATTTGCCATGAGTGTTGAAATGCAGGCATTAGGGAAAAATCGAACATGAGATGTAGTAGAGTTGCCGAAAGGGAATAAGCCTATGGGATGCAAGTGGGTATTTACTATAAATACCAAGCAGATGGAACAATAAAGAGATACAAAGCAAGGCTAGTAGCCAAGGGCTACACCCAAACCTGTAGGATATATTATCAAGAGACATTTGCACCGGTTGAGAAGATGAATACAGTGGGAGTACTGTTATATCTAGCAGCCCACTTCAATTGGCAACTACAACAATTTGATATAAAGAACGCCTTTCTACATGGAGACTTAAAGAAGAGATTCATATGGATTTCCCACCAGGTTTCACAAAAGGATCAGGTACAAACAAAACATGCAAACTGAAGAAAGCACTCTACAGACTCAAACAATCATCTTGAGCATGGTTTGGAAGATTTGCAACAGTATGCAAGACATGGGATACAAGCAAAGCCAAGGAGACCATACATTGTTCATCAAGCTCTCAAGCTCAAGAGGAGTTACAACCCTTAGTATGTGTTGATGATATTATTGTGACAGGTGATGATTAAAAAGAAAATTTTAAGCTAACACAATGTCTTGCCAAGGAATTTGAGATCAAGGAATTAGAAATAATGAAGTACTTTCTGGGAATTGATGTTGCCCACTCAACATCAGGAATATTCATCTCACAGCAAAAATATGTTAACGATCTGCTAAAATGGCATGTCAACCGGCTAGCACTCCAATTGATCCTAATTACAAATTGGGAACAGCAAAAGAAGATATAAAAGTAAACAAAGAAATGTACCAGAGATTGGTTGGGAGATTGATGTTCTTGTCACACACATGGCCAGATATCGCCTACACAAGCAACATATAGGGTATTGCGATACTTAAAAGGGACACCTGAAAAAAAAAATCATGTTCGAAAAAAATGACAGGTTACTTGTAGAAGCCTACACTGATGCAAACTATGTAGGATCAGTAGTAGACAGAAGATCTACTACAGACTATTGTACCCTTCCTGGAAGTAATCTTATCACATGGAGAAGTAAAAAACAGAATGTGGTAGCGAGGTCAAGTGCCGAGTCAAAGTTCAGAGCCATGGCACAAGGAATATGTGAACTATTGTGGTTGAAAATGATCCTAGAAGATTTAAGGGTCAAATGGGATGGACCCATGTGTCTCTACTGTGATAACAAGTTAGCAATAAGCATAGCACACAATCTAGTGCAACATGATAAGACAAAACATATTGAAGTTGATGAGCATTTCATTAAAGATAAGCTAGATAGTGGCTTGATATCTACATCATATGTGTCTACCAATTCACAACTTGCAGATGTGCTGATGAAAGGCTTAAACAATCCAGCCTTCAAGACTATCATTCTTAAGCTGGGAATGGATAATATCTATTCACCAGCTTGAGGGGGAGTGTTGGAAAGTATATTTAATGTAGAAGAATATTCTATGGAATCTGCATATTAAAAGAATTTCTTATGGCACTTATGGTGGGTTTTCTTTTTCCCTTAAAAGGGCTTATATACATACATGTAACCTTCTTATGCAGAAATAAAACACACACATCATTACTGGCATCCTTCAATAAGGTTCAACTGGAAATAGACTAACTACATTGATAGAAAGAGGCTATCTACATCTTGTCACAAATCGATTTCAATCTCTAAATTCTAACAAATTCCTCTGGTCACAATTTTGCTCATGAAAATTCATCAAATAAAATTAGCGGATTATTGATTATGTGATTTGGTTTCTTAAGAATAATATTTGCTCTCATGAGACTATGGGAGTTAAAACGAGTTATAATGCAGACAAGGATGCTGAGGACTCACTAGCTAAATGTGAATCTAACTGCAGAAATCCATCAAAGACTAGGTAAATATAGAGCATGTGGTGACAGAGAAAATAAAATACACAAATAAATATCAGAACTTAAGTAAATAGAAAGTGTGAGGTGACAGAGACGACAACATAATCAAATAAGTATCAAAACTTATGTAAATAGAGAGTCTGTGGTGACATAGAATATAAATAGACAAATATATATCCAAACTTATGCACTAAGAACAAACAAGAATAAAAAGCAAAGAGAGTTGAACATTAATGAAGTTCACCTTTATTCCCACAATAGCAAGCAGAACCAAATTATTCTCAGGCAATTTCCATGCATCTCTCTCTTCCTCATTTGGAACAATTTCCAACCCATATGATCCATAAGCAAAGGCAACACAGCGTAGGCTCTTTGCTGCCATGTCCTCAATGACTTTTTTAAATGTGCTCACCTGCAATGGAAGGGAAATTCATATATTATTTTCAAGGTAACAATAGCAAGTGATGGGGAAAATGAATTTTACCTCATTGGCAATTGTCTGAACTAAACCATCTGCATCAAGCCAACTTGAACACGATGCAAGAACAATTTCAGCAGCCCCTTTCCAGTGCACATGCACTTTAGAACTTCCCTGAAGTTATGAGCATTAAAATCAAGCCTATTCCTAAGATGATATAGCTCAATGAACAACATGGAAACCTTCCATATTCCATGGATAGATAAAAAAATATACTAAATATCTGGATGAGTTGGTACAACCTTCAGCAAATTCAATAGAGTACTTAGATAAGAAACTGAAGGGCTACAACAAGATGTTGAAATCTATGATAAAATAACTTTAAGGATTCTTTGAGTGCTGTAACTGTTGCACTTTGACTTTGTTTTAGCTACTTTATAAGATCTTCTGGTAGCCATTAAAACCTGTATTCTTCATATTATTAGTGAAGAAGCCCTACAAGTAAATTAATTTGTCAAAATTGAAAAATAAAATTAAAAGCATCACCTTTTGAAGCTAGAATGACAAATTACACATGGAAGATATTAAGTGACAAAAACACTTAAATGGTTAGCAATGAAGGTAGAGAGACAAATTGCAAAAGAATGATACTATGATACTAAGAGAAGCTATTATAAAAATAACTGTCGTCCTACAAAGAATTATGGAACTCAACAGTTGAGCTAAAAATAAATGATGATGATATATATTAGCTGGAGATGCTGACTAAACGAATACAGATACTTTGAGCAGCAGTCAGAAAAAGTAGATAGAGAAGAGCCACAAATATGAAAATTCGTTAGGTTGGTGATTATCATTGATGTTCTCTGGTAACACCAGAATCATATAATCATTTTAAACAAAAAAAAATCTGCACAAATGGAGGACAGTGTTTCAAGTCATGTGCAGCAAGAATGGGCATGATTGACAAGATCACATGATCGCATGAATGGAAGAGAAACAGGAATGCAAGAAGGGAAGGAAGGTAGTAATGAGAGAAGTATTTTGACTAATCGGATTCTAGGACTGTGGCTGAAAAATATGATGGAAAAGGTAAAAGTATTGAGGCTCACAGTCAAACCTGAGAAACTGGTGTAGGAAATGTTATGACTTTTATATACCCTGCAAAATTTTACAGATATAACCTTGTAAAATTTCCAAGTCCATATGTACTACAGCAAAAAGCAAGATTCTTACATGTACCATTGACTGAAGTAAATTGCCCTTACAATTTAATAATGGGAAGTTAAGCAAAATCTCACTGACGTCCTTCACATATAGACACCTCCAAATGCTTTATATTTCATTTGTATATATCTAATTTCAAGATTTGACCAGGGTCCACTTGTATGTAAATACAGAAAAAGCTTATTCAATAGCTACTTTCCTATAATAACTTGGTGCATAATAACAAAATCATAAACTAAAACAACTACAATATACCCCTAGGAAGAAGTTCCAGATATTCATCTGCATATAAATGTGTGAAACAAAATAAAATATACCAAAATGAGGAAACCACATCATGTTCAACAATAAAGGAAGAACCAATTACACTGATATTAATGAATAGCGTAAGGAATTACCGCATCAACTGCAACGCCACCACGTTTTTTCTCAGAATTAAAAGGAAAGACGTGAAGAATTAATGATTCTGATCTTGCAACATCAAACTTCATCCCAAGCTACCAAGGATGACCAAATATGGCAGTTACTTGATGTAATTAAAAGCATATGAGATGATTCAAAAAGGAAAAAAAAAAAGGAAAGATTTACCTTGACACCCCAAGAAAGAATAGCCTTCTCAGTAGGTGAGCCTGTAACTTCAACAGCTCCTCCTTCCTGCAAACATAAGGATACAAATGATGAAAGAAGTAAAATTTTTCACATATTACAAACCACCCCCACCCTCAAATAACCAGACAAGTATATTTTATTTGATGAAGCATTATCAAAATATTCCAAACTCTTCCCTCCCTCCAGTACCTCTGGGACAAAGACATTGCCCGTTGTATTCTGTGCAATCCCCTCAATTAGTAGAGAGGATGTAGTGCAATGCATTAGATCAACATTGTCGGGAGGATCTATCTTCTTTCCACCAACATATGCTGCCACAACAGTCATCTGAGACAGTAAAGTTGAACTTGTAGAGTTAGAAGAATATCAAAGAACAAATATATGCAGCTTGCATCAGAAGCCAACCTACAGCATGTGATAGGTTTTACAGCTCAAGATAAATAAGAATGAACAAGCAGACTGAATGAACACTGGGAAGAATACAAGCGCGTAAAACCAGATAATTGCTCACTTCATTCAGGGTCAAAGTTCCAGTTTTATCACTACATATAGTTGTAGCTGATCCCATTGTTTCACAAGCTGACAGCCTTCGCACCTGAGCAATATCAATCCATCAGTAAAAAATGTTAAATATCACATCAAGGTTAAGGGTTCAGGGTTAACTATGATGATACTTGCCAGAGCTTTGTCTGCCATCATCTTCCTCATCGAGTATGCAAGGCTGATAGAACAAGAATACATAAGCCTTTATAAAGAAAAAGAATAACAAAATCAAACACACAAATTTACACATACGTCAAAGTAACAGCCAGTGGAAGGCCCTCAGGCACAGCAACTACTACAATTGTTACCTAGACAAGTTGACTGATGATTTAGCCATGTAAAAAACATTTTGGAATGAATTACAATAGAAATACATACTGCAATTGTTATTATCTTGACAACTCCATTTATAGCAGCTTTAACACTTGTCTGACCCTTTATAAACTGAGGGCTACCGTCAGCGTTTTCTGAGTGTCCAGTGAAGTATCTGGAATATATTTAAGGACAAAATAAAGTACTTCGCATAATATTCAAATATACCAAAAACTTTATTACCTGGCCAAAAGGACTCCAAGAACCAAAATAGCAACAGAGAGGCCTACTATACCAATAAATGTAGCCACACCATTAAGTCGCACCTTTTACAAAATATCAGCAAATGACATAAGTACCATGATGCCAAAAGCAGGTAACACATGTCAACTAAATGTCTTACATGCAAGAAAACAAACCTGCAGAGGAGTTTCTTCACCATTATCTTCTGATATGCTGGCCATCAGTAAACCCCATTCGGTGTTGATTCCCACAGCAGTTACCTGGATATCAAGTTACAAGGGCCACATCCTTTTAATCTTTCAGTGTTCCAATGTATGCTTAAAAGAGGTCCTATCTGCCATATCACATTAACAGGGCAAGAACTAAACCATATGAAAATGCTGATGTATTTTCGTGCACATAGTAACAAGGATGTGCTCCTCATCAAGACTCAGCTTCCAAAACTGATGCACACAGCTGGACCAAATGATAACGACTTTCTTTATTAAAATTTTCAGATTCCAACTATTGCTCAGAAATTATCCACATAATACATTCTAGAATAAAAGCCAATATGGAAGTAAATAATGTATCAGATTCTCACAAGTTGAAATAAGTTGCAATACAAAGACAATAAGTTATGGCAAGTTTAAAACATCTCTTAATGCCATATTTCTGACTATAGAATTAAATCCAAATGGAATCACACACATGAATCACTTCAGTGTACATACAGTTAAGTGAAAACAAGGTAAATGTCATTCGAATGGACACTGGCGCTACATTAAACTTTCAAGGGCACAAGGGATCTGTTTCTCCAAAACTTAAAGTATATGCCTTCCATTCCTTCTCTAAATGTCTTTCAGCAAATTGCAAGCTTTACTGAAAAGATTTCTTTCTTATTTTTAGTGAGATCTCTAATTCAGCATGATACAATCATTTTCATTCATCAAGAAGAGAAGTGCGAAATACAACAAAATTTGAAAATTAGCATAAGACAACACAGGAGTATATATCTGGATGCTCTCTCTTAACATAAAACGTTCAACTAAATTAAATTCCATAGGACTCTTTCAATCATTTCTCATTTATCTCTGATTATTTTCTTGAAGAGGTTATCTTAGCCATTCTCATAGATATAGATGCCATATGTCAGTGTTCATATCTATGAGAGGTACACCACATAACCTCACATTGAAGGTGAGATTCTAATTTAGAAGAAATTAAAAATGCTGACATCTTCATTAAATAGACAGCCAAAACTCTCATAGCATTCCTGGACTAAGGGCTCAAATAAATTGTGAAAACAAGAAACACCCATAATGGATATAGCACTCACCAACATAGTACCATAACCATCAGCAACCTTGCATCCAGACATCAAGAAAGGAGCCTTTTGATCCTTGTAGACCTGTAGGAAAAATCCACATGGATTCGCATCACCCAGGAAATTTGCACAACGATAGAAACACCAACAGACAAGAAACTCACAATTTTGCTCTCCCCAGTCATGCTAGATTCATCAATAGCAAGAGAATGACCAGCAATTAAAATTCCATCTGCCGGTACCTAAAACTCAGTTTCCACGAGAAAAATTACTATAATCAGAAGAAATTGATGAAGTTGACTGGGGCAAACCTAGTTGTTGCATGCATATACCTGATCGCCTATTTTAAGAGGAACAATATCACCAACAACAAGATCAAAAATGGAAACCTCGATTCTTCGACTGCCCCTAGTAACCTGTTTTAACAACCCAATTCTAAACTAAGATCATATTAAAAATAATTAGAAAAAGGTCAAAAAAAGAGATTATCAAATACCTCCAACCGTATGTTTCGCTTCTCCTCATTCAGATTTTGGAATTGAAGCGACTGGCGGTAGTCACTGAATGCTGGTAGGAGAAAAAACACGATGAAGTAAAAATAAATAAATAAATATTTGTGTTATTGACAAATTAAAATAAACATCGTGCCCAATTCTTAAAATAAGAGAAGATATACAATATCATTTCTATTTCTTTGTATGCTCACCAAATTCATCAAATTCTTGAAAAATTCTTGATGCCAATTATATTGGTAATATAACTATACTCTTGGAATTATTGGCCATACGAAATTTTGCATTATACAATACAACAATACAAAGACTTTTAAAGATCATAAATTTGTAAATTCAGAAATGATATTTTCTATCTATTTACCAATTTTTAAACAAAAATATAATTGCCAATATTTCTC
Source organism: Dioscorea dumetorum (assembly GCA_902712375.1). Taxonomy (NCBI): domain Eukaryota; kingdom Viridiplantae; phylum Streptophyta; class Magnoliopsida; order Dioscoreales; family Dioscoreaceae; genus Dioscorea; species Dioscorea dumetorum. Next base: position 91,558 of record CACTHL010000466.1, read on the forward strand.
CAAAAGAGAATGTAAACCTCCTAAATCATAGGCAAGATCACCTAGCATCAAATACTGGAATCTGACACACGGGGCATAATTAAAAATAGCTTCAGCTGCATCATTGCATATTCTCAGGTCATCAATAACAAGTCATTTCGCAGTCATAAATGCACTCTTCTACTTACAAGCTGCTAAATGAGAATATGGTCTAACATACTTTAGAAGCTTTGCAGTGTCCTGAAATAAACATTTGCAAGCTACATTATTAGTATCCCCAGTTTGCAGCTACAGCTATATATATGTCAACACCTAATCACACACATAAATAATAAATCTTAAAAGGAACTAAAAACAAATAGAAAGAAAAAAAAAACTCATCATGTTTCACCTTGTAACAAGATCTTGGAAGAAATAATAAAAATAAAAAATAAGGAAAAAATAGTTCAGCGTTCATGGTTGCACAGATAAAAGGCAACATGTTAAATTACCTGTCACGGTTATGACAATTATAACAGCAAAAGCAATGCTTGCTCCATCATACCACCCTTCTTTAATTCCCTATACGAAGTGGATAAGCAAGTAGGAGACTAAATGATGTTCAACAATTGAGCTGATAATAAAACTAAAGGTAAAATTATATATACCATTATAATCACATGATATTGTAATCATAAATTGCATTGAAAGACAACATACTACAACCAAATAGAATTACCAGCTTATCAATCCTCACGAGTTTGCTTGTTCCCCAAACTGTTCCAAATTTCATTTTTAAAAAAACCTTATGCAGCTGTTTTCGTTTATATGGTCGATCATCGATGAGCACAACAATGATATGAACAGAAATAGAATTTAGCTTATGGACATGCATTTTGGCAGCATGTACCAAGTTTACCAGGGAGATACAAATTGAAACTGGTACTAATATTATACAATGTGCACATTGATTTGCTAAAAACTTAATTCATTAAAACTTCCATAGTCATTCCCGTAAGATAATTCTTTCAACTTTAAAATAGTAAATAATGAATTTCTTACGTATAACTGCTGGAAGCCATCAACAAAAGTCCCTAAATTTTTGTGATCATATGTAACCTTGAAATCTTCAACAATGTGCAAATACCTCCACAAGTTAAAAAGGTTGTAGAAGCATAGGTAATATTCCTAGAATATTATCTGATACAATTAATTTCAAATTGTTTCCAAAAATATCCTTCTGATTTTGAAATTGGCATGGTTATTCTAATATTGTTTTCCTTCTCTTTCTTTTTGTCCTTTTCACAGAAGAACTTTCTGGATCCAGGTTTGTTTCCCTCCTCCAGTCATTGAATCCCTAGAACTCTTTATCTTCTCCTTTTGCTTCTCCTTCTCCTCCTTCTCCTTTGAGGAAAACCCCCTCTAATCTAAATATTGGACTCAGGATAATGAGGGCATTTCCCAAATTTGGTTATGACCACCCATGGATTATCAACTCTAACTGATGTCTGGCAGTATTCTGCAACACCAGTGAAGATTTCTAAGAGTTATATGTAATTATGAAGAAGTCAAGGAGTTTCTTGCAAAATCAAATGATTTGACGAAGTCAAATGCAAAGAGAAACATTAAACAAATATATTATTTTAGTATGTACCTGCTTGATTACATGCCTAACACATGCATATAATTCTAAAGCAACCTAACTGCACATATTTATTTGTGCAGTAGCTCAATTACATACATAGCCCCTTCAAAGTTGCAAGCATATGGATGTCCCCACAACATCTTTTTATTTTTCTGTAAGTCTAGAGTACGTTTCCATTAGCTATGAACTGCAAGTGACAAAATACTTATAAACCTATATGACAGAACCCATATGCTTCAAATTACATTTCCATAAATGACCATCAATGAAGGATAATTGAATAGTGTTGATTATAAAAATTTGTCTCTCCAAAGGAACTATGCAATACCACAGGTAATCCATTATATATTATTGTTGTCCTTGAGTAAAGAATAAGAGGGGATTAAACACATTATTCTTGGATTAAGAGGGCAAAATCTAATTCTTAATTCCAAAGAGTTTAATCCCTCTAGGTTGGGTTAAGACCTATTTCTTAACCAAACATCCCAAAATTATCCCAACCTTTTCATGTTAGATTTTATAATCTAAATATATATATTAACTAATTATTTTTTGAAAATATTTATTAATAAACACGTATTATTAAAGCATTTTTAATCTTAAAATATCTAATTTTGGTATCATTAATTAAGTCAAAACTTGGTCAACTCATATAAAAGTCTCCCTAGAAACTAATTATGCAGAAGATTCCCATTAACACCTACTCTCACCCACTAATCACAAAATTTTCATATTACAATCATGGGAAGATATTTTGTTTGTATAGTATTCTTGCTTTGGTTGTTGATTTCTTGGTGTGGAATACTCTATAACGCTCTTGATTCTCCACAATCTTGAACTCAACTCATTTAGTTTAAGCGAATCAAGCTTGAGCACTTTGACATAATTTGGAAATGTCAGAGATTCAACCTGAAGGGAAATTTAGTTCAAAGAGAATCAAGGGAATGCAAGCTTATGCTCATCGGGCACCTGCAACTACAACAGAAGTATGATGCCGACAACTATAGGAATATAATTTGTGATATATTATTCTTGTATTGGTTCTTTATTTCATGGTTTGGATGGCTGTGCATCTCTCATTCACTGAAAGCATCAAGGTAAACTAGCTAATGACCTACATTGATGTGGCCTACTGTTGCATGGCCACACTCAACCCTATCGAATACAGGGAAATGACCCCCACCAAGCCTGTGAACAAGTTTATTGTTAGAATTCGTATCTTAGCGGACATAGTCATCATTGGAAGTTGTCCTCACATTTAATAAGTTGGTTGCTTCTGTTGGATTGTACAGCTATATATATATCTAACGAAGTAAATATGTGATTATTTTCCTATACTTAGTTTATGAAGTTTCCTAGTTTCTAGGTCTGATTATTAGCTCGTTAATTTGTAGTTATTCCTTGTTTTGTATCTCAAAATTATGTATAAAGTAGGGCATATTATTCAATCAAAAATCTGGAAAAAATATTATAAGTTTCTTCTTCTCTAGTTTTCTCAACTACATTTTCTTTTTTTTTTTCTCTCTACAGCATCACATGGCCTGGGAGTAACTGAGGAGAAAAGCTATTGAGGTTGAAGACATCATTATTAAAGAAAAAAATCAACAAAGATGAGGACCATAAATTCATTGATGCACCCCCAAACACAAAATTAGTCTTCCCCATTACTTAAGAATGGAACATTGAAAATCGATCAGGCCCTTAAGGTCAAGATAATAAGGCAAGATTTATATCATAACATGAACGAGGATTTTTGAGTTTAGAGATCTATCAATGACTTTATTTTTTTACGTTCTTTGTTGCAGTGAATACACAAATGAAATCTTGGACCCAATAGCTTTCTCCCTCAGCCACTCTAAGGCTATGTGATGCAACCAACCCACCTAACGCCAAGGATAACATACAGAGATAATAACGCCAACTAAGATCCAAACCTCAACAACAACCTTGGTCACAGATTTGGGGGTTAATAACCCAATATCCTACTGAAAAGGGAATGGTCATACAAAAATATCTTCCAATTATTTTAGATATCTTTCAATTGCTGCAGTATATGGTGCCCCGTAAGCAGAGGCTTGCAAACCCCTGATTTCCCTCGACCTTAAGTCTTTGCCGGGTAAATGTTCTATCCTCCCTTATTGTTTTTTGCCTTATTCTCTTCGCATTGAATCCCTTCTTCCCAAATCTTTTTAGAATTTTTGAATATGATCACCGCTCTAGCTTGGCTCAAACTCAATGAGTTGAGTTCAAGTTCTTAGAATAAATAAATGAGAGAAACTGGGGGCAGGAATTAGGATTTCTTTCAAAAGATCGGATTACCTCACTTTAGTTTTTTATTTTAACAGTGTCAACAATAGGACACAGTCATGTGGAATTAAAAAACAAGTATGAAGGATATTTAACATAATGTTGCTATTTATATGCAGCAGGCATTTGCAAGAGCAACTGATCATGAGGTGCATGATTGTTTTTATAAACATCATCGAAAGGATGATGAGGTGACCTATCTTGCTCAAAGAATGGAATGTGAAATATTTAAGCTCGATTTAACGCAACACCAAGTCCATACACAAATCCAGTTATATCATCTACAAGCTAAGAAGATGGAGACAATACCCAACCATGATATCATCAAGATCTATAAGCACTTTGACAAATTCAAGAGTAAGGGCAATGGGCTAATGAAAATTGGCAAGGCCGTTAAGGGCATTGTGATGATGAAAATCGATGATCCACTACAAGATGAGTGTTTCTGGTTTCCTCATTCGAATTTTTATATATGAATTTATCAACCTTTTTCTTACCAAAATCAAACAAGAATCAACACTAAGCATTAGATTTGCTCCAGTGGTTAAAATGACATTTGTGCTTGTCCTGATTCATGTTGTCTCTTTTAACCGATTCAATTCTTTGAGGAAAATTATTGATATTCATTTCAACAATTTGAGGGGGTAGTCATAACAGGATTATTTAACATTCAAGGTTACTTATGTATTTATTATTTATTAGGCATTTATCTTAGCTTAGTTTTAGAGAATAATGCCTTTTAGCGCTAATAATAGTAACACTAATTCTTCTATTTACTTCAAGAGAGTATGAAAGCCTCTACTTTGTAAATGGGAGGCCTGCTTTTGAGTCTAGAGATCTATCAATAAATTTATCGTTCACATCTTGTTTACTTTGCTTGGGTTGGATTGCATCTAGCAATTATTGCAAGTAAAAGCATGAAATCAAACTCACCTCTGTCTTTATACCCAATGCCAAGGATATAGCTGCAGCTATCATCAAAATGACTAGAGTTAGGTCTTGCCAAGCTTCCCAAAGGAAAACCTACAAAAAAGACAGTAGTATATTACGTTATAACTATCAACAAAGAAAACAAACTAAGATAATTCCGGCCATTTATTTAGGAGAGTAGGCATACCAAGAAGCTTCTTCCTTTCTTTCGAGGATATGTATTAGCACCAAAAGCATTCCTTCTATGTAATAAGTCGGGTTCATCTCCCATAATTCCTTTATCTAAATTTGTCTTCAACTTATCTGAGAGGCCCTTAACCTATTAAAAAAGAAGGGATGCAACGGTAGAAAACCAAGAAAAAAAACATGTTAGTTGAACCAAGACAAGTACTTACTCCTCCATATTCTAGAAGAGCAGATAACTTATGGTCCCTTGTCATTGAAGTAAGCTGCTCCATCGCAATTCCATAACCACCAGCGGGAAGTATAGGTGATCCTCCAGAAATACCTTCTCATAACATGTGATCAAAACATTAAAGCAACGAAAAAGACCAAGACCAGGATTGGCATGTGACAATATTCATTTCAATAATGGAAGGCGTAAAGAACAAATCACCTGCTTGTAATATAAGATCAAATTCAACAATTTGAGCAGATTTACACATAAAACAAGAAGCCTTCAAGATTAAATAACAAGATAATCAAGATACCTGGTCCACCCTTTTCCCCAGCCTCTTTAAAAAGGAGTGCAGCCTAGAAATATCAGAAATAACATTATTAAGCATGTAAAAAAATGGTAACATAAAAGGGTGGCACTTCTGAAGGTGATCAAAATACCCGAATGACTTGAGCATGTGCACGTATTTTCCTCCTTATCTGTTCCTTCTCCTCCTCCTTCTTCAAGTCCAGAGTATATCGAAAGCGCCGGGATGCATTTAGCACAAGTGCTGCTTGCTGCCCAGACATAGTACATAATCTAAATCAATTAGTTATTAACTATGTCGAGAGTCATTCAGTATGATAGGGACAGAACACTCTCCCAAAAAATAATAATAAAATAACAATAAAAAAATTAAAAAAAATCATAAATAAATGTAATCTTGCATGGGAATGATAAAATGCAGAGTTAAAAAGTAAGAACCATTAATAATGACATTAAAAAGAGATATCTTCGATGAGGTGAAACACAACAGGACTCCTTGCTTTTATTTGAACATCTGAACATAAGAAGCCCAATAGGGGCAATACTTGAAATGGCGATCCATAAAAAAACACCGATACTGAGATCGGCTAAAACAAGATGATACCCGAAGGGCATTACAAAAGAAGAATGAATGAAAGGTTAGTCCTCTCTGTGAACTTGAGTAAGGAGTAGCCTTTGCAAGGTTTTATTTGCTTTTACTTGAACATCTGAAAAAGCGAGTGCCACACATGGAAAGGCCTGAATAAAAATCATAATCTCAAGTTCCAAAGAAAGATAAAGATTCAAAGTCCTTTAAGATATATAAGAAACAATGTCCATTCAAGGATTAAATTGATGAACTGTTGAAAGTATGAGGAAAAATCCAACATTTGTAAAGAAAAAGGGAAAAATGATCATTGGCCTACAATATTTGGACCATAATTGGCTTTAACACTTCCTAAATTATACCTCCATAAAAAATAAAAAATAAAAAAAGATTCTTTTCCACGGAAAGCCGGAAGCTCTAAATCAATGGACAAACCAATAGTGAAACTGGGTTATTCTCATTGATAGGCATGAACCTCATATTAGAGTAACTAATAGTCACACATCACTTACAATATTAAATTTGGGCTTTAATATATAAATTTGGGTATCTCATTACACCACCTTAAGATTTGAGTTGAATCAAGCTCAAACAATACTTGCACAGTATACAACTAACACCTTACCGAACCACATCCAGAAGAATCATCCAAATCTTTGTCTCCTGAATTTTTGCCTTTGCCGAGATCTCCGAGAAACCTAATCCAAGAGCGAATGTGTGTTCCTCTGTTTTCGGTATTAGGCAACACTCAAACTGGAACAAATTTTCAACTTTATATATTTTCAGTGAAAATTAAAGTTAAATTTATATTGTCCATTTGTACTAACCAATATAGTACAAGTTGAGTTTATCATATCATATCAGGTTTTGAACGTCCATCCCTGCTGTCTTTTCTCCTATACCACTCCCCAGACACTTAGCCCACCCCTTTGTTCTAATCTAAGCATTCAAATCATAGGCCATAGTTTACAAATTCAACTAATTTATACTATATCCCGCCTCATTACGCCTTAAAATCAACTCCAACAAGAAATGCAGTTCTCCACATAATCAAAATATAAAATCATATCACCCTAGCAAAACACACACACACACACACACACACAACACACAAAAACATGAACAAACAAAGATTCAGATTAGCATACCCTCCATCTTCGAAGCCGTTGAATAGAAGCATTCTTAGCAGGTATATCAAACGCATCATCCGAGATCCCATCCCCTGCGGCGTCGCTTGCCCGCTCCTCATCCCACTGTTTCAATGCCCTCCCAGGAGACACCGTCGCACCACGGGACTCCATCTGCGTCGCAGGAGAGATGACACCCGTGAATCTGGTCCAAAGATCAGCCATCAACCGCTCGAGGAAAGCAGCAACAATCCAAACCCCTCAAAAACATCAATCTAAACAGCTAATACGCGCGCTTACTCACCGTCCGAGGTCTCCGCGAAACTCCTCCGAGGTTCCTCCTCCGCGCCGGGATTCGCGTTGAGAGGTCGCGGGTTCAGACCGTGAATGATGGGGAAACTTCACGCCGTGCGTCACGATAAAGACGGCGGGAAGCTTCGTGGAAGCTTCGTCGAATGAGAAAATTGGTGAGTTGATAAGAAAAAGGAGATGGTCAGAAAGACAACAAAAGAAAGGGATCTGAACGCATCTAATGGCCACACTTGTAATGAATTTCCGAGTTTGATAACGATACCTACTATTGTGGCTTACTAGGCTCACTGGTATATGTTTTTCGCAAGCGAAAGGGACTTATAGCTACTTGGCAAGGTTTAAAATGTGCCCAAATGGTCATTATTTATTTAAAAAAAAAACACTCCATTTTATTTATATTTCTATTTTAACCAATTGGTCTCAGTTAAAAAAGTCAGTTGAAGTTAATTACTAGTTGTAAATTTATAAAAAATTTTACTCATTATATAAACTTACTTTTATCAAAAGTCAATAGTGTTTTACTTTTTTAAAAATATATTAGAAAATAGAGAAATATATTAGCAGTAAAAAGTAAATTTGAAAAAAGTTATTTAATACTTTATAGATTTTTATAAATTGATATATGAAAAGAATAAAATAAAAAGGTATGTGGAGGAGGACAAGTGAATAGGACTGAAGAGAGTACATTTAAAAAAAAAATTGTAATTTTACTCTTCATGTTTCAATTTATAAGTACTCTTGAATGTGGGGTTGAAGCAAGGTCCTTTAACTAAGGAAACCTACTTGCAGGGGCAAATCGTAATATACCCTCGAAAGGGCAAAGGCCTCTCAAAAGTTGAATAATTTATGACTTGGTATATATGTTAGGAGTGTATTTATATTTAAAATATTTAAATTGACTCTCTACACAACTTAAAATTTAGTTTTATAAAATTTTTTGTTATTCACCGTTGAATTATTTCACGTCCAAAACTTAATGCCAAGATTCGTCACAATTTGCTCTTGGCCAAAATGAGCTTGTGCCAACTTCGGCAACGCAAGTCTTCTCCAATGCCTACAAGTCATGTGAGTGTTCATTATGGTCCGGCGTGAGTTTTTTGAGTTTAGAGCAAAGACTCCAAATGGATGAGCATTCTTCGTGAATTATTTAAAAAAAAAAAAAAAAAAAATAGGGCCAAACATGTAATTTTAAAAAAATTAATCAAGAGAAAATTAAACTCACAAGTACTCAAAAAGTCAGTGGACTTGTCACGTACACCTTCTAGAATGGGTACTTTTGTCTTTGAGGAAGAAGGCTTCTTCCCACAGATCCCAAAAAAAGTTCAAAATTATTAGATATTTGTATAAAAATAATATTTATTTGCATAACACTGTAAACAAGAAGAAAATGTCATAGTTTTTAGCCTATTGATACTAAATTTTTAAATAAAATATTTATTTTAAAAAAGATTAAAAATCGAATTTTAAAACTCATGCAAAATAAATATACAAGTGTTTTAAACTATTAACTCTATAGTTTTATATATTTTTAATTTTTCATTGCAAGATAAAGATATAAGTGTGTTAAACTATTAACTCTATAGTTTTATATATTTCTAATTTTTCTCAAATGAAAAACATGCTGCATGTTTATCTATTTATTAAAAATAAATACATAAATGAAGAAAAAATAAGAGTTGTTCAAACAAGCTAATAATGATTGACACAAAGATGTAAGCAATAAAACTTGTTCCGCTATGATGCCGAGAAATATTATTTTTTGTAGGAGAATTTTGGTAGAATCCTCAAAATAATCCCTCTATTTTTTTTAACCGGTCCTTTTAATCCATCTAATATAATTTGAGCCTTTTTGTTCTTTTTATTTTTTAAGTTTGGAACATTGAGTCCCTCATACTAACAGGGGTTAAATTTTCCGTTAAATTATGCTAACGTGGCTTTGTTGGATTAAAATATTATTTTAAAACTAATTAAAAAAAACTCGCGCTCGGATCCAGCAATTAGCAGATTCAAACCCGAAGTCATCCACCTCCATTCTCCATCATCAAAACTTTAATAGTGAAGCTTCGGCCAAATCCTTAGTTTTTCTTCTCTTCTCCATCCCTCGGTTCCCCCCCCACCCAAAAAAACTCTTCTTGAACTGGTTGTTATATTGAAGAGGGATTACTGGCACTATAGAAAAGTTTGCTTTCTCTTAGATAGGCTATTATGTGGGTTGTTGTTGATCAAGTCACGGGGCCTGTATGAAAGGAGATACTTGCATAACAATCTCCTTAGATATTTTTCATGTTGTCTATTATATTTGAAGAATAAAAGGGCATTTTCTTCGTTTGTTGTCCAGTTTTATGAGTTGCTGAAAAATGTACTTCTATTATGGGCAAAATTTGTTGAAATGTTCACTAATAACTGAAGAAATCCTCCGCTTGACTTCATGTTGCAATTGTGTTCATTCTTGTTCATACACCTTGGAGAGAAAACAATAAACTTTTGACCTGGGCTATGTTTTGGAGGTGGAAGTCCAATATGATGATAATTCACTATTTGGTAGATGTGTCAATGCACCTGTCCTCATGATTTCTTTGTTGTTGTACTTCAACAACCAGTTCAAGAAGAAAAAGTAGGGGGAGGGGGAGAAACTAGAGGTGCAAGCTGGGCCGTGCCGGCCCGAGCCCGGACAGCTACAATGCCGGGCCAGGCTGGCACGGCCCACATCATTGGGCCGTGCTAGGCCAAGCCATGGCGGCCCGCGGCCCGCCATGGGCTGGGCTGGCCCGAGCACGCGGGCCAGCCTGGCACAGCCCGCAACTAGCTGTTGCGGCCCGGCCCGGCACGGCCCGGCGGGATTTTCTTTTTATTTTTTAACTCAATTAATTTAAACATTAGAAAATAACATTTTTAGCCCCTTTAACAACTATAAAACGGCTAGTTTTTAAGGGTATTTTAGACTTTAAAATACAATTACTTTTTTACCCTTTTCAACAACAATAAACGGCTAGTTTACAAGGGTATTTTAGACTTTAAAATATAATTACCTTTTTACCCTTTTCAACAACAATAAACGGCTAGTTTACAAGGGTATTTTGGGAATTAAAAAAAATAAAAAAACCTATAAATACCCACAAACATTTACATATTTCTCCACACCAAATTACTCATTCTTGTTCTAATCTCTCAAGCATTGAAGACTCCAAGCTCTCTTAATTCTCAATCTCTTCAAGTTCAAGATTTGAAGTTTATAGATTAATCAAATAAAGTTCCAAGCTTGTAATTTTCTAAATTGTTGTCATAGTTTTTAAATAAATGTCAAAAATTTTTCTATATCTATTTGTAATTTATTTTTAGTTTATCTTTATTTTTTCTATGTAATCTTATAATATTATGTTAAATTTGAAAAAATTATCTTTTCTTGTATAATTGTATTCATGTAAATTTACTATATTTAAATTTTTTTTAAAAAAATATTTTCTTAATTTTTAGTATTTTTAAAGTATTTTTAATAAATTTTATAATATTTTTAAAAAATATGGGCCGGCCCGGCCCAGCCCAGATGGCCTGGGCCGTGCTTCGGGCTGGGCCGACCCCCCCATGAAAGGTGGGCCGTGCCGGCCCGGCACGGTTGCAATCCGGGCCGTGCCTTCCCGAGCACGAACAGTGCTCGGGCCGTGCCGGGCCAGGCCGGCCCATCTTGCACCTTTAGGAGAAACTAGGGATTTGGCCGGAGTTCCACCATTAAAGCTTTGATGAAGGAGGATGGAGTTGGATGAGTTCGGTTTTGGACCCGCTATCATTGCCAGATCCGAACCCGTTTAAAGTTTTTTTAATTAATTTTAAAATAATATTTTAATCCAACAAAACCACGTCAGCATTATTTAACAGAAAATTTAACCCTATTAGCATAAGGTAGAGGTGGGCACGGGCCAGTTAACCGACCCGGCGGACTTGACCCGCTGGGTTGCGGTTCACTAGCCCCCCTGACCCGGAACATATAAAGGCCTCAAAACATGGGGAGTTGGGCCTGGAACCGGCCCGGCTCCCTATTGACTCGGCGGGCCGAGCTGACTTGCGGGTTTGACCCGCAGGGCCGGTTTAGGCCCATTCATTAAAAAAATTGAAAAAAATCCTTAAAATTCCAGAAAATTCTGAAAAAATAGGGAAAAAATAAATTAATTACCAAAAAAATGTAATTTAATTTTAAAAATTCAAAATACACTAAATTCAAAATTAAATGGCTTGCACTTAATTCGTTTACCTGTTGAATTAAATTGCCTACGTATCCTCCAGGGTGTGAGAGGAATCAAAGCCCACGTAGTTCTCTTACATTGAATAACCGGTCACCCACTTACCTATTCATTAACATCTGGGTCTTGGTCGGACTCACTGGTTGTTGTCGCGCCAGGTGCGCTCATCATGTTATATGTGTAGAAGAAATCACTAGCATCTGGACTTTCTCGTTCAGCTTCTTGTTGCCGAGCTTGAGCACGTTTCCAATCATCCGTGCAAACTTGAATTTCAATATTTTGTGGGGTCAACTGCAAACGTGTTGTCTCTAACATGTTCCCACCTGCGCTAAAAGTCTGCTCGCAAGCTACTGTAGACATAGGGCACACAAAAATATTCTTTACCATTAGTGAAAGAATGGGGTTACTGGTTTCCATTACCTTGCCACCAATGGAGGACGTTGAAGGTCATGTCTATGTTGATTTCTTCTGAGAATCGGAAGATAGTGTTCAAATACAAGTCGAGCTCTGTATATATTGTGATCCCCTTGGCTTCTTCTTTGTTTGCCTCCGCTATTGCTAGATTGTCCTACTTCCTTACGTACAACCTGTGGGACTATATAGCTATATCTAATACAATAGTAATCATATAATTCAACAAGTTGACTCTTAACAGTAGCGACAGTTTTATTGACATCCATAACACTGTCAAAGTCTGGTTTAGAATCTTGAGTATCCACGTCACTCATGGGCAAGCTCATGGCAAACGGTTGGGAATCTTGTCCTCTATTAAACCCCAAGAATTTGCAATATGCTTCCAAATATTCTTGCAAACCTTCTAGCTTTTGCCTTGGATCAAGAATGAATGCAACTAAAGCAATAGGAGGTATATTCTTATAATAAAGCAACCATTTAATCCTCATAGGGATAAGTGCAATAAACAATTGTGGATCTGATCTAAACTTCCAAAACTGCTCAACCACATCAACAGCACCATATAAAAATAAATGGAAAGTAGGAAAATAAACTTGCGAAAACAAATTAGTACATGTGTCAAAAATAGAAAGCAAATCAATAATACGAGCAATAAGTATCCATTGATACTTATATAAACAAAAACCAACTAATGATTCATTAACAAAATTAGCCAACAATGTCCTATAGGGAAATGTTGCACTAAGAAGCCGATAAGTAGAGTTCCATCTTGTTTTGACATCTTTAGGAAATTTTTAACCCTCATATTGTGTGCTTTACAATACCGAGCCCATTGTTTCATGAGGGTCATGCTTTTTCCCAAATAAGCTACGGCTTCCCAAACAGGGAGTATGTAATTTTTAATTTCTTCTAAACCACTTTGCACGCAGAAGTTCAAAACATGGCAAACACATTTTATATGAAAATATTTGCCACCACATGAAGGCCTCAAAAAATCCTCTAGAGGTTTAAATGAGGCCGTATTAGCGGAGGCATTATCAAAAGAAATCGAAAAAAATTTAAACATTAAACCAAATTCTTCTATAACTCCACGAATAAGTTTATAAATATTATTGGCGGTATGAGACTCGTTGAACACCCTAAAAGCAAGAGCGCGCTTTTGGATATTCCACTTGTCATCGACCCAATGCGCCGTAATACCCACAAAAGAATTTTCATGAAAAACATCGGTTCATACATCGGAATATAAAAAAACATAAGAGTTAAAAGTACGTATATACTCACAAAGTTGTCTCTACCATTATTGTAGTATTTGAATATTGTTCTTTGAATTGTCCTTCGTGGTACCTTTTTGCATGCCCGATGCAATGTGGCATTGATGCATTCTTGCACTTGACATCGTTCAAAGAAGCTGAATGGCAAGCGCTCGACGGAAATTGTCTCCGCAATTTTGTCCCTGTATTTTGTTTGCGAAAATGTAAATAGAGATGATTGAGAACCCGTACTTGGTCCACAGTAAATCTAATTTGGGATTGTGATCGAGTATATCCAAGCTTGTTTGGGTGCTTCTTCTCCAAGTGTCTGTTGAATGTGCAATACCTTCCTCCCTTATAATGCTTAAATTCATGACCACAATAATTACATTTACCATGGTTACAATGCCATCATTATTATACAACTTTGAAAAATGAGTTTTAAAAATGTTAGATTTGAGTGTGGTTTCCGAGGAGTTGTTTGCTTGTCCGGTTTGTGAGAGTACATCGACTAGTACCGATTATTCCATTGGGCTCTCAACATCGTGAAATTGATTGCTCTCTTCAATATGTGGGGGAGTGGAGGCCGAACCAACAATACTTTTTTCCTCTCGAGCTTTCACCACGTGAAGCATATTGTAATCTCTACAAATATTTATAAAAAAAAAAGCCCATAAAAACTACAAGTAATAATTGCATTCATTTTTTAAATAATCTCATGCAAATATTTATAAAAAAAATAAATCTACAAAAACTACAAATAATAATTTCATGCATTTTTTGAAAAACTACAAGTTTAAACTAATAATTAAAATAAATATAAAAAAATATAACTATTAATTTCATTCAAGTCTACAAGAATAATTTCATGCAAATATTTATAAAAAACAAATCTACAAACAACTATAAATAATAATTTCATGCATTTTTTGAAAAACTACAAGTTTAAACTAATAATTAAAATAAATATAAAAATATAACTAGTAATTTCATTCAAGTCTACAAGAATAATTTCATGTAAATATTTAGAAAAATACAAATCTACAAAAAACTACAAATAATAATTTCATGCATTTTTTGAAAAAGTACAAGTTTAAACTAATAATTAAAATAAATATAAAAATATAACCAGTAATTTCATTCAAGTCTTCAAGAATAATTTCATGCAAATATTTATAAAAAAACAAACCTACAAAAATCTATAAATAATAATTTCATGCAAAATAAAATAAATGAATAAACAAGTCTAATCTACAACTAATTATTTCATGCAAATAAATGACTATAACTAATTATTTCATGCAAAGTTTTTAAAAACATAAATCTAAACTAATAATTTAAATAGATAAATCATGACCAACCTTGTTAATTGGAGACTTTCAAAAAAAAAAAAAAAAAACAATAGATAATCCAAATTTGCTCCAAGCCTCCAAAACTTAAAACCCCAAGTATCCAAATAATTAGAAATAATCCAAGTAAGAGTTGGAAATTAATGAAATTAAGAGAGAATGAGAGTGGGAGTTGGGCGATTTAAGAGAAAGAGTTGGGGAAGAATGATAATTGGTGAGAAACAAATAGGGTGGGGATGAGGGATATATATAAAAGTTTATTTGAAATTTATTTTTTTGATTTTGTTTTTACTTTTAAATTAAAAAAATATTTAATGAACTGGCCCATTACGGGTCAATGAACCGGCCCACCGGGTCATTGAATTGGCGGACCGGTTCTTAGCCGGGTCGGTTTTACGGACGACCCGCTCCCATCTCTAACATGAGGGACTCAATGTTCTAAACTTAAAAAAAATAAAAAGGAGCAAAAAAACTCAAATTATATTAGAGAGACTAAAAGGGTCCGTTAAAAAAAAATAGAGAGACTATTTTGGATATTCTACTGGGAATTTTAATAATTACGTACTCTCATATTCAGGCTATTTTAGATATCTATATTTTATCCTTTTAAAAAGTCGACTTATTACCTAGGCGATGACATGGTTTTGATGTAATGCTTTCAAAATCATTTTGATAAATAAACTTTTAACGGAGTTAAAGAAGAAGATTGGGCTTTCATTTTCATGACTTCTAAGTAGAGGGGGGCACGGGCCATTCAGAAACCCCGCCCCGCCCGGACCCGGCCCGCCGGTTCCATAACCCGGGGGGCTGGTTCATTGACCCGTAATCGGCCCGTCTACAAACGGGCCGGTTACGGATTGGGCCTAGCCCAACCCGTGACCCCGCGGGTTGACCCGCCGGGCCACCAGCCGGGTTGGTGGCCTGGTTTGGAACCGGGCCACCCGGCGTGCCAAACCGGGCCACCAACGGTTGGGCTGCCCAACAGCTCCAAATTCAAATTTTGGAGCCTTTGGATTTTTTTTTAATATTCTTTTAATTTAAAAGTTAAAACAAAACAAAATAAATCAAATAAACTTCTATATATACCCCTCATCCCCACTCTATTTGTTTTTCACCAATTATCATTCTTCCTCAACTCTTTCTCTTAATCTCCCAACTCCCACTCTCATTCTCTCCTAATTTCATTAATTCCCATTATTACTTGGATTATTTCTAATTATTTGGAGCTTGCAATCTTGGGGTCTTAATTTTTGAAGTCTTGGAAGCTTGGAGCAAATTTGGATTATCCATCATTTTCTTTATTTTTGAAGGTCTCCAATTAACAAGGTTGGTCATTATTTACCTATTTAAATTATTAGTTTAAAAAAATTACATGAAATAATTAGTTGTAGTTATTTATTTGCATGAAAAAATTAGTTCTAGTTTATACTTTTTAATTCATTTATTTTATTTTGCATGCAATTATTAGCTTTATTCTTGTTATATTTGAAATTATTATTTATAGTTTTTTGTATATTTGTTTTTCTTATATTTTTTTATATCTATTTGCATGAAATTATTATTTGTAGTTTTTTGTAGATTTGTTTTTTTACTATTTGCATGAAATTATTTTTGTAGACTTGAATGAAATTATTAGTTATATTTTTTATATTAATTTTAATTATTAGTTTAAACTTGTAGTGTTTTTTAAAAAAAATGCATGAAATTATTATTTGTAGTTTTTTGTAAATTTGTTTTTTATAAATATTTGCATGAAATTATTTTTGTAGACTTGAATGAGATTACTAGTTATATTTTTTTAATATTTATTTTAATTATTAGTTTAAAATTTAAACTTGTAGTTTTCAAAAAAATTATGAAATTATTATTTGTAGTTTTTTGTAGATTTATTTTTTTTATAAATACTTGCATGAAATTATTTTTGTAGACTTGAATGAAATTACTAGTTATATTTTTTTATATTTATTTTGATTATTAGTTTAAACTTATAGTTTTTCAAAAAAATGCATGAACGTATTATATGTAGTAGTTTGTAGATTTTTTGGTATAAGTATTTGCATGAAATTATTTATAAAATGAATTAAATTATTAATTGTAATTTTCATGGAATTCTTTTTTATAAATATTTGTAGACATTACAACATGGCTTCATGTGGTGAAAGCTCGAGGGGAAAAAGTATCGTTGGTTCGGCCTCCACTCCTCCACATATTGAAGAGATCAATCAATTTCAGGATGTTGAGAGCCCAATGGAACAATCGGTACCAGTGGATGTACCCTCACAAACCAGACAAGCAAACAACTCCACCGAAACCACCTTCAAATCTAATATTTTTTAAACTCATTTTTCAAAGTTGTATAATAATGATGCATTGTAACACATGGTAGATGTAATTACTGTGGTTCAAAATTTAAACATTGTAAGGGAGAAGGATATGGCACATTCAACAGACACTTGGAGAAGAAGCACCCAGATAAGCTTGGACATACTCGATCACAATCCTAGATAAGATTCACTGTAGACCAAGGTACTGCTTTTTAATTATCTCTATTTACATTTTCGCAAGCAAAATACAAGGATAAAATTGAGAAGACAATTTCTGTCGAGCGCTTGCCATTCAGTTTCGTTGAACGGTGTCAAGTGCAAGAATGCATCAATGACACATTACAACCAGCATGCAAGAAGGTATCACGAAGGACAATTCAAAAAACAATATTCAAACACTACAAGAATGGTAGATAACAACTTTGTGAATATTTCGTACTCTTAACTCTTCTGTTTCTTTATGTTCCAATATATGGACAGATGTTTTTCATGAAAATTCTTTTGTGGGTATGACGGCGCATTGGGTCGATGACAAGTGGAATATCCAAAAGCATGTTCTTGCTTTAGGGTGTTCAACGAGTCTCATACCGCCAATAATATTTATAGACTTATTCGTGGAGTTATTGAAGAATTTGGATTAATGTTTAAAATTTTTTCGATTTCTTTTGATAATGCCTCCGCTAATACTGCCTCATTTAGACCTCTAGAGGATTTTTTGAGGCCTTCATGTGGTGGCGAATATTTTCATATAAAATGTGTTTGCCATGTTTTGAACTTATGCATGCAAAGTGGTTTGGAAGAACTTAAAGATTGCGTACTCCCTATGAAGGAAGTCATATCTTATTTGGGGAAAAAGTATGACCCTCATGAAACAGTGGGCTCAGTATTGTAAAGCACACAACATGGGGGTTAAAAAATTTCCTAAAGACGTCAAAACAAGATGGAACTCCACTTATCGGCTTCTTAGTGCAACATTTCCCTATAGAACATTGTTGACTAATTTTGTTAATGAATAATTGGTTGGTTTTTGTTTATATGAGTATCAATGGATACTTATTGCTCGTATTATTGATTTGCTTTCGGTTTTTGACACATGTACTAATTTATTTTCGCAAGTTTATTTTCCCACTTCCCATTTATTTTTATATGGCGCTGTTGATGTGGTTGAGAAGTTTTGGAAGTTTAGATCAGATCCGCAATTGTTTACTGCACTGATCCCTATGAAAATTAAATGGTTGCTTTATTATAAGAATATACCTCCTATTGCTTTGGTTGCATTTGCTCTTGATCCAAGGCAGAAGTTAGAAGGTTTACAAGAATATTTGGAAGCATATTACAAATTTTTAGGGTTCAATGGAGGACAAGATTCCCAACCGTTTGCCATGAGCTTGCCCATGAGTGACGTGGATACTCAAGATTCTGAACCGGAATTTGACAGTGTTGTATATGTCAATGAAATTGTTGCTACTGTTAAGAGTCAACTTGTTGATTATATGATAGCTATTGTATTAGATATAGCCATATAGTCCCACAGGTTGCACGTGACGAAGTTAGACAATCTAGCAGTAGCAGAGGAGAATCATTTCGGCAGAGGCAAGCAAAGAAGAAGCCAAGAGGATCACAATATACAGAGCTCGACTTGTATTTGAACACTACCTTCCGATTCTCAGAAAAAATCAACACATACATGACCTTCAACGTCCTCCACTGGTGGCAAGGTAATGGAAACCCGTACCCCATTCTTTCACTAATGGTAAAAGATATTTTTGCGAGCCCTATGTCTACAGTAGCTTACGAGCAGACTTTTAGCGCAGGTGGGAACATGTTAGACATGACACATTCGCAGTTGACCCCACAAAATATTGAAATTCAAGTTTGCACGGATGATTGGAAACGTGCTCAAGCTCGGCAACAAGAAGCTGAACGAGAAAGTCCAGATGCTAGTGATTTTTTCTATACGGATAACATGATGAGCACACCTGGCGTGACAACAGGCAATGAGTCCGACCAAGACCCAGATCTTAACGAATAGGTAAGTGAGTGATCGGTTACTGAAGGTAAGAGACCTACGTGGGCTTTAATTCCTCTCACACCCTGGAGGATACGTAGGCAATTTAATTCGAGAGGTAAACGAATTAAGTGCAAGCCATTTATTTTTTAATTTAGTGTATTTTGAATTTTTAAAATTAAATTACAATTTTTGGTAATTAATTTAACTTTTCCTAATTTTTCAGAATTTGTTGAAATTTTTAAAGATTTATTTTTTATTGATGGGCTTAAAACCGGCCCAGCGGGCTTAAATCGGCCCGGCGGGTCAAACCCGCCGGGTCAGCGAGCGGGTCGTCCCGACCCGCCGGGTCAATAGAGAGCCGGGCTGGTTCCCGGCCTAGATCTCCTTGGCTCGGACTCGCCGGGTTAGACGGGCCAACCCGGCCCGGTGGGTTCCAACCCCCTGCCGGGCAGGGTCCGGGTCGGGGCCGGTGAACCACAACCCGGCGGGTTGGGCCCTCCGGGCCGATTAACTGCTCGTGCCCACCTCTATTAATTCTAAGAACCACCAGAGATGGTTTTATTAGTACAAAGGTAGGCATGGTTGTGAATAAAAAAAATTGTGGGAATTGATGAAATTATAAATGTAATTAAATACTAATTAAAATTCTATATTTTAAAATTAAATTTGCAATGATGAGTGATTACCAATATTAAAGCTTTTTAGAAATTTATCCATTAAATATATTTATTCAAATCATTAAATCTCATAAACATGTAATACTTTTTTTAGCTTTTAAAATTAAATGTTTTCATATCAAATTTTTTTAGTTAAAGACAAATTTAAAGTATACTAAGCATCAATTTTTTGTAAAAATAATGAAAATTAATACTTATCGATGTAAATATCATGACTGAAATCTATTAAAATTGTGTTTTTATTAAACAGTGATACAAATGTTTTTTTGTAATATAAAAATTTATATTTTTCCTCCAAATACAGCACCAAACTTGTTCTCAAGCGCCTCGGACTGGTTTGAATTGGCTTATGAACTCAAATGCTTGTTTTTGGTTGTTATCCAATAAAATTCCAATTCATAGCCTAATACACTATAAAACAATTATAATTTAAAAATAAGTGAATACTAACCTCGCCCCATATTAAAACACTTTCGAGAAACAACTTCAATGATTTATTTATGATAAGCAAATAGGCAACAAACCACCTTTTTAAAAAAGATAAAAAAAAAAAAATCAAGAACATCATTATCATGAAATAAACTCAACATACACTCATACCTTCACTTTACGCGGATTTTGAAATTTAGCCTCGGATTTTGAAATTTAGCCTCAAGTTCTTCCTAAAATCTCATACACAAAAGAACCAATACCAATAAACCAAAAAACTGTTGACAAAAAACAACTTTAGATATATTTAAAAAAAAAAACACATCAATACCAAAGGAGCCCATGATTTGATCCTGAGAAGTATGTTCTGACCAGCTTCTGCACAATTCAACCAAAAACAACACCTACCACAAGTCACTATTAGAAACAACTTATTACAGATCCATGCCTAAATTCATCAGTTGCTGCAAAACACCACCAAAAAAATAAGGCATCAGTTGCAGCAAAACAATGTCATACTCCTCAGCAGAGTTAGATGAAATAGATCAGCCTAATTTACTATACACTTTCATGAAAAAGAGAACTTTGGCAGATTTTCAGATTAATCAAATCAAATTACATATTCTTTTATGACTTTTAGTGACCATAAGTCACAGATCCTATACAAACATTGCTACGATTTTACATCCTGAAAATTGTTGGAAGCCAGTAAATACTGGCCGACTAATTTGGAGACAGAAAATGAGCTCGAGCGAGCACGTACTCCTTCCCTGCCACCCAAACACCGGTTTGTGACCATTGGACATCCTCCCAACTCAAATTTTCCTCCAGTACCTGCTTATCGAGAAAGAAATATGCCTATCAGTTAACACACAAGAAATCAGGAAATAATCCTAACCAGCTTTAACTAGGTTAGTTCAACTTATTCCAAGGTGTGTTGCGGAATGACCTTAGTTGATTTGCATTTGACATTGAGAATAACTAATCTGATTTTTAACCAGATGAATGAAAAAATTCTGAAAATAGGAATGAAGTAGCAGAATGGGTAAGCAAATCAATATGAAGCATAACAAATACAAGGTTTATCATTCTGAATTTGAATACAAGGATGGAATGAGTTTTATAACACATTATTCTCCAACGTAGTCCTCGATAAACATCAAAACACATTTAGGGGCCATTTGGATGGAGATAATATCATATTACCTTAGGAATGTGGACCAAGTAATCTTACATTACCTCGTTTAGTTATTTAGAGTGAGAATATCATGTTCTCGGAATGTGATAACTTGACCAATATTACCAGGAATGTGATTACCAACTCAATAAGTTGTAATGTAAATTTTTTTCTAATTATACCCTTCAAATTCATATTTTTAATTAGTTTTATGGCTTGTAAAACAAAACATATCTAATATGGAAAACATATTTATCCAAATACTTAGATGAAGATAAACACTATTTGAGATCAAAATTTTTTCAGATGTAAAGTTAGAGGAAAATTTTATATTTATTTAAAATTAGTATGTTTACCTTAATTAATATTAATAAAAAATATATAAAAATTAAAAAAATTTATTAATAACAAATTTTTATTATTTAATCGCTACAATACTTACTTTAAAATATTATTAACTTTAATATAAATTTGGCACATATTAGAATAAGGTATATTAGTTATAAGTTAATTTGTAATAAAAAATTCCCAGCTATTCAAACGCGATTATATTATATTCCGACCACATTACTGCTTTGTCAACCAAACAAAATTGCACATATTCTTGTCAACATAACTTGGGAATTATATTCCTGACAATAATATAAAATTTCGTGAACCAAACGGCCCCTTAGAGCAACTCTTTCAATAGGTATTTCTGAATGAAAAATTTCTCATTACTAATTTGATAACCTAAATCTAACCAAATTACTTCCTATCACAAGCAGCTTTTACACGATGTCTTCAAGCAAAAAACCCAGGTAACCCAAGAAAGCTTTCAGAAATAATAAAAAATAAAAGAAGCATTTCATTTATGCATAGGAGACAAAAAAACCAATACAATACCTCTAAATAATCCATTGGTAATGGAATTCCAATGGAACGCATGATATTTTGAGGCAGGGGCTTCTTACAGCGTGACCACCGGAACACATCAATGATATTCTCACGGTCCACATTTTTATCAGCAGTTTGGACATGTAAGGTATGATTTTGAACTTTATCTGGTTCCACTTCTGTTACATGAGAGGATCCAGTAACTGTACCATTACTGACAGCCTTCTCTCCATTGAAACAGAGCTCGTATCTGGAGACATGGTAACCCATTGAAAACAAAGTCATCTTCAAACTAATGAAAGCCTACACTGTCACATAAATTTCCACCGCATTTGGCCTCACCGTTAGCAAGCAAGAACCAAATAAAATCTCCAAACATGATATAACCTTTTTGTCCAAAACTCAGGTCAGTCACGTAAAGCATCAGATGAGTGTAATAGATTAAAAGCTTATGCTAATCCTCAGAAGCAAAGGCAAGAATGAAAATTTAGAAAAACAATAATTAATAGGTCACAGTGAAATGTCAGAAGTATCAATCCTAAGCACACATGAAACCCACATAAAATGGGTAAAAAATAGTTCAAACAGTGGAAACACATTTCATTCAACTCATCATTCCATTTCCTCAATTCCATGCGCATGCAGACAACTAAAATAGCCTCCCGTGTCGAGAAAAGAAACTAGAAATTGTCTGAGTGGAGAGGCATTTTAATAATCCTGCGGGTTATTTCACTCTCACAAGCCCAACAAGAATAAATGACTAATTGCTATCCATAATGTGCGATTGTAACACTCACGAATTTTAATAAGTAAAAAAAAAAAGAAAAAAAAGAGATGATTAGCATATACTACATATTATGGATAACACTGTTCTGATTCTATGAAAGCATAGCTCATCTTGGGCAAGAGTCAAAGTAAGGGATATTACAACATGTACCACAATTTGTCAAACATAATTAGGGGTATGTCAAACTAATGCTATTACGATAAGGATAATATGAGGCATCATGCAAGAGCTTTATAAGGGATACCATGAAGAAAAATTATACCTCGTAAAGTGAGTTTCAAGATACAAAACTTCTCCCTTCTTTAGTCGAGCTGATGTATAAAATGGCTTCTTTAGTCCCTTATCAGCAACGACACTAATACTGTATTTAAGCCTGACAAACATGAGAGGTGACACAAGTCACTACATCAGACATAATGTGATGAGAGACAGGATAACAAAAGTACATAAAGCAGCAAGAATATACAATCTAAAAAAAGAGAAGCCAGTAGCCCATAGATATGAAACCCATTACGTTTGAGTAAAATATTGTACAACCGAGGCAGAAACTATAACAATTTTGAGAAATAGCACAGTGGTAAAGATTACTATAACAATATTATCAAGACAAAAACATTTCAAAACTCAATGACAGTGGTAACGCAAATCCGAATCAAGTGAAATTCATTGCACAAATGAATTTTCTAAAAGCAAACAACAAAAAAGGCAACATAGAATTTGCAGAATGAATTACTATGTAGAATTTGCACATAGAAGATACACAATTTCATTGCAGATAAAATTTGCACCAATGGTTTATAACTTTAAACAAATCAGATAGAGATATAAAAGGATATTCGTGCCCAAGTAATACACAATTTCATCAGAAGCATGGAAACCAATGAAAAAAAAAAATCCCATTAAAAATTGTAATTGTCCTCAAAAAAAAAAAAAAAAAATAATAATAATAATAATAATAAATAAAATCATAAAACAATCTCCTGCATGACCTATTCTTAATGACAAATTGGTATGCTTGAAATTGGTATCAAGGAAGGCCAATAATGTCCTAGAAAAATCAAGCATGTCAAAATTTATTAATACCATGGTTCATTGCAGAGATTGTATTGAATTGTAACTTCATGGACAAATCGTTGCTGCCGCAATGCATTCTGCATACAGAACACCACAAACATTTAATTTCAAAATGCCAAGAAACAAAGCAAAGTAATGAAATGAAGTTGCTTTTTTTATTTCTTTCTAAATGAGCCACCATCAAATGCTAATGCATATACACTCTATTTATGATTAAAACGCATCAATGTAGCATTGCATATGGTTCAAGATGTCAGGGTAACAGATTAATTTATAAAAAGAGACAAGGGTCAAACTGCAACAATTACACAAAAAGTAATCAACAATTAATAATATAACCGAGAAAACAAGATGGAGAACCAGAACATCAGAAAATGGCAGCAATAAAAATCTAGTTCAATTCAATATCTGGATCACTTGTTGCATTTAAGGTTAGAATATGCATAAATAAATTGACTCACAACCTACATCCACGAAAAGTAATCAAATTATACAAATATCGCAGTTGGAAATCTCTGGATGACAAAATATACTAACATTTTAGATGAAAATAATGTCGCAATTTTTCTTTTTAAATGTTATGTGCCAGCATGTTACTCAGTAAATTACCAGTCATAAAGACAAGACCTAAGAAAGTAAAAAGAAAAGGCCCATGGTGATACCGAAGCTGCAGCCCGAGTAGTCATTGTCCGCTCAGCAGAAACAGGAGCAAGAGAAGGCTCAACTGCAGACATATGTGTAAGACGAGGCTCTAGATCAATCATCCCACCACCTTTCTGTTCAATAAAAAGTTGGACACATGACAGTAATAAGATAAATGGAAGAATCTACATACACATCCACATTATGAGCAAAAAATATGGAATAACAAAAATAATAAGATGTA
The DNA here is from genome assembly GCA_902712375.1 of Dioscorea dumetorum. NCBI lineage: Eukaryota > Viridiplantae > Streptophyta > Magnoliopsida > Dioscoreales > Dioscoreaceae > Dioscorea > Dioscorea dumetorum. The sequence continues at coordinate 116,618 of CACTHL010000466.1, forward strand.
GACCATCTAAAGACCTCTAGAAAATATAGCAAAAACCAATCAACTAAAAGATTCACCCATAAGATTATCATACTACCTTTACTATGCAGCACCTCTCAACACGAAAACTACAACCAATTCCAGCTCCCCAAGCACGAGAACGAACGTTGTTTCTCAGAGTGGATGTGTAGCCTACACAAATCACAAGCTAAAGGTGACACAAAAGCATGAACCTTTACCAAAATAACATTCAGCTACAGGCGGATTACTTAATAGCCATCTGCAAAGACTAATGAAGCTAACACCCTTTACGCAATAGCTTGAAGTCTAAACCTTAAACATTGTAAGCTCAAAATACTAAAACTGAGACATCAAAACCAAGAAGTTAAAGAATGATAAGCTCAAAACTAGTACCCTAGTAATATGAATAATGAAATTGCATGAAGCTGTATTATACAAGACTAGGTTCACTTTCAAGGCAATGATAAACTTTCAAGCAAAACCTGGTAGCCAAGAAACAGATCCTGTGGTTCAAAGATCTTGAAACAGCAGGTGTTTGTTAGGTCAATGTTGACAGACTTGGGATATAGAATTAACTCAGATAGCCCAAAAGATATGACTGGGGCAAATCAAACCAGTGATAAGCAAGCAAGTTTTTTTCCCCATTTCCGTCTTGAGTTTCCAAATTTTGAGAAACATCAAGAAGAATTATCAATAACTGAAAACACACAGAAATTTTAGTAAACAACTAAAGCTTACAAGAAACTCTATTAAAAGAGCAAAGTTATAGTCTTATGACATCAGAAAATAGAATAAGTAATTCTGTATAATTCAGTTGGCACTGATGATAGATATGAAACCATGACAAGGAAATGCCAAACAATAGCTGTAGTCACTGAAATTACCTAGGAAACAATATAAAAATCACTGAGAACATATAGGTGACATGGCGCCTCTTATGGTTCTCTCCATAAGAAGTTCCTTATAGAATTTCTTATCACAGCTTATATTTTCAAATTCTAATTAAATGTCAATAGGATCAATTAGAAGCAGACATTGCATTTCCCTTAAATCCTAGTACAGACTCTCATCAGCAGTAACAGAAACATGTTTTATGAAAGCCAAGGGTCAACAACTGAAATTCAGTGCAGTTTCTCACCAGGTCATGCTTAAGAGCTTATGCAGGAGAAAAGAATTTAGAGGTTTACCAGCTCTTATAGCTCAATACCCAAAAGAGAAAAAAGGAAAGAAAGCAAGAAAGATTTATTACACAGATATGCATGTGCTCAACATGAATGCTAAAAGGCCAAGTGTAGAAGTAGCTCAAGCATTTTAAATGCCATTTTCAGCACCAAATCATGGTAAATAATAAACATCCTAACTGCCAGAGCTTACAATCTTGGGGAGGGAGCACTCGAACTGTAGCCCGTAATTCTTGAATAGCACATGGAGGTGGTGATGCTGTTGGGCGGCAGTAACCGGTATGCATGAGAACTACCAAACAGAAATCATATAAGTTCATAATTCAATTAAAGTGAGGAGAACGAACCTTCCAAATATTAAAAATGACAAATCGTACCAGCAACAAGATCTGAATCATTTGTATATATATCAGTTCCCCATAACTGGGCACCTTTGACCTGCAGAAAACAACCTCAACCATGAGAAATGTTTCCATGTATTTGTTTTTTACTTTTAGGTAGTATTTGACAGCAGGAATTAGAAAAGAATAAGCCATTAACAGTTCAAATAATGACCAAACAGTCAAAAAATAAAGGAAAATAGAATAAGTTATTCTATTCCCTCATTTTTGGTACAAGTGGCCTCATTCTCAGATATAACTAATCCATCCCTGAAATGGTATTTTAGATTATTGCCGAGATTAATAACCTGCCCTACCAAACTGGGGTCCAAGAATAATAACTGTTTATTCCATATTTATTCTATTGCAATACCCAATTCCACCGCTCTATTCCTTATTCCTTATCATTCTCTCTTGTGCTACCAAACACCACCTTAAGGAATAGTAAACACTTTCCCTATAGTTTACCCTATATTGATGAGGCATTTATGACAATAGCTCAGGAAGAATTTGCCACGCTGTTTAACTGTTAGATACACAGAACAGAATCTATCTCCTAAGAATCTAAATATGGAAGTTGCAGATAACCTATTTCGTGGCAATAACCTTATTCCAATACAAATTTATACTAGAGAACAACTACTTTCTGAAAAGATGACCTCAGGGCATAAGGAAAACAGGAAGCCAAAATGTTAGTTATCAAATCACTGCATCGTTAAAGCTCAAAACAAATAATTGGATGAGGAGCTGGGCTGGACAAAAATTATTATTCAAATCCAACTGCACACGTTGTGGGCCTAAACCAAGAACCTCCCGTTTTTGGCACTAAGCAACCAGGCTTGTTGATCCACTCATGATTTGGACAGCTAACAGATCACAAACGGTGGCTGTCTTATTTAATTTCCTTAGGAACCCAAAAGTAACATTTAAGTCTATCTGCTACAATAATTACAATTAAGCCTCATCCCAACTATTTGGCAGTGGCCATATGCTCTCTTCAATAAATTGTTTGAGTAATGTTTCCATGATTAGATGCCAAGTTACAGGAAAGAATCAACATTTCTCACCAAAGCTACATGGAAACCCTTTCTTAATTTTGTTAATAAACATCTACATCTTAATCAATAATGCATTTTCTCAATCACTTTCTTCATGTTCGAGATGTTTCAAATGAGTGTTTCAGTTCCCTAGGTTCAGTAGAACTTCAAGTCCAAAAAATGTTGCAAGCAAACTAAAAAGAAATCTACAAATTACATGAAGGCTTCCTCAATTATCTTTTTGACACACTTATATAAACCATATCCCAGCTACATAATATTGTGCATGTAGTATACTAGTTAAAGTAGATAATTGCAACAATTCTACCATCTATAAATAATTTAAAACCGAAATTGTATAAATGGGAAGAGAATAGTTCATGACATCTCTCTTGATTAATTACTACTTACTTGATGATTTGTAGCAATCACATACTCCGCAGGTATCCGAATTTCCAAGGTTGGGCCATTTTGAAGGTTCTCACCATTTTTATTTTCTTGAGCTGTTTCAAATTCTTTCCAGGATTTAAGAAGTTCTTGCATGCACTCACCCACTTTGTAAACAATTGAAGAAGCTTCACACTTAACTGCACCAAAAGAAGAACTTATTAAGACGTGCCAAAAATGGCTAAAATCACTCAATTGCAACCTCCAAACATCATATAATGCCATAAAGATGGTACAAAAGTCATGCACACTTGAGAAGAACAAAATCTCTATTCTTCATATTTCAAAAGGAAAGATGACAAACAAACAGCAATTCATATTGCTGATATGCAAAATGCCATCTACCGCAAAGATGCATCATCAGCTCATCTTAGTTTAGTTAATCTTAATGCCAAAAATCTCAATATCATGAAACAAGCCGAAATAATAATTCTATTTTTCTAGAATTTTCAAAAAATAGAACTAGATTTTCTCTCTGATTCTGTCCCACGTAGTAAAGATACAAATGCGGCATCTTAAAAATGCTAGAAAATTTAAAATTTATAAAGCATACAAAAGAATATATATATATATTCTATAAACGTATGCCTGGCTGCTCTCGGAATAGGTATGAGTATAAATCTGCATATTTGTTTGAAAATAACTTGAACCGATTATTCTAAAAATTGCCAAGATTAATTTCTTTCAAGGAAGGTCGCTTTACACCAACAAATATCACAAAAATTTTCTGCCTGACCTTGAGATCTGCAAAAGAGAAAAAGAATGAACCGCATCAGTGTTGGTGAGAATAAGTTCACACTTAAGTGAAACAAACTGTCAATTTTACCCAGACAATTAATTGTTAAATAATGAGTTTCAAAAACTTTGTAAAGCCTGACATTTACATATTCATATAAAAAAATGATGATTAAATGAATTAATGTTCCATAATAAAAATTTCTACATTCATTTTGACTAAATCAAATTTCATTCTAATTAACAATAGACTGCAACTTACACCAAAATTTCTACATTCACATTGACTCAATCAAATTTCATTCTAATTAACAATAGACTGCAACTTACACTTCATTCTCGCGAGTTCTAGACCGAAAGCGTGGCTCTCGATGAGGAGCTTGAGGAGCCCCCCTGGATCTTAGCATTCTTGTACGTTGTTGAACACCAGAAACAAGAGCTTCTCTGTCCCTTTCTGCAACACCATCAATGCAAGCATCCTCAGATTCCTTCTCATAACACCTTCTCATAACAAGAGCTTCTCTGTCCCTATCTCCAGCATCAGCATCCCTTTCTCTTCTTTTGTCTTTTAAATCTCTCTCATAAGATTTCCAGCTTTCATCTTTGACACTTTTTGGATCTAATGCTACTGTTTCCTGCTCAGTATTCTTCGCAGATCCATCTATCATCTCCCTCTGATAATGTGCATTCTCCTTCTCGTTAACACTTGATGATTCTAATTTCATAGAATCCATCTCCTTATCAATCAGTTCCTTATCTTTCTGAGCATCTTTTCTTTCCCTCTCATTCTTCTCCATATCCCTGTCATCTCTCATTGGATCCTTCCTTTCATTGCTAGCACTGCCCAGCAACATATTGCTCCGCCAGTCATTTCTATCCTTGTCCCTCTCTACAAAATCTCTATGCTTCTCGTCCTTCCTTTTCCTATCCATTTCTCTTAGTTTATCATCGCCTTTCACATGAACCTTGTTCTCACCAACAGCCTCACGCCCTTCTGCAGAAACCCGATCTTCACCCATTGGAGAATCCCTTGCACCTTCTTCGGTATTTTGTAAACCATGGCGTGAAACTCGCCATGAATCAAAACCATCACTTGGAAATTCAAAATGTCTCTTACCCCTGTGATTATCTTTGCTTTCTTTCCAACTTGAGTACGAATGGGATGTGGCATGGCTATCTTTATCAAATTTAATATCACTTTTGACTAAGCCATGAGATCCTCTATCAGATCTTAGTTCTTTGTCTTCGCCCTTTCCATCTAACCTTGCATCATTCTCACCCTTGCCACCTTGAGAATCCATCCTTATGTCAGGGTACAAATCCCTAATTTCTGCCTTTGTTTCTCTATGATCAGTCTTCATATCTCTTACATCCTTCAAATTTCTGGATTCTGGCCTGCTATCAGATGTAACAGGATGATCCACAGGGTTATTAGATGATGGAGACATCCGATACACAAGAGATGATCTCTTATCTGCATCACGGGACTCAATACGTGGGACTTTTGCCATTCTCCCATCTGAGCCATGCTCAAATGGTAGGTGAAAATCATTACCAACCGATTGAATCAGCTTTCCAGAAACACCTGAAGATAAACTAGTTTCATCAAGTGGCCTTTTTAAGGATGCGGAATGGCCTCCATCCTCATGCAACCTTTTGGGGGCACCACTCATAATTTTTAATATGTTACCCCAAACAAAACTTTCTCGTAGAAACAAATGTGTACAAGAACAAGGGCCCAAACATGAACCAGAACCGTTTCAGAAGGACCTCCTGTCAAATAATAAAAATAACAATAATAACAATAACAATAACAATAATAATAATAATGGGATAAATCATAAAGTTCAATCAATAACCAACCCATATATCAGTTACAAAAGAAAATATACAATCATTTAAAATGTAAGGCCTGTTGTGTGTTGATTATCATCCAAGCTAAAGTTTATTAAGATGATTTTACTTGTCCTAAATGATTCATAGAGGCAATTTCCTCAAGTACACACATGTCTTTTCTAATTGCAAGCAATCATTAATTTCATGCTTGGTCCAACTAATGTGAAATTGCACAATATAACTACATCACTAAACCAGAGAACAGAAGGAACTCATAAGGCAGATGGGTTTACAAGAAGACTGGTGAGATTAGATGATCCATTAGGAAACAATTATATTATGTGCAGCTGTAAATACAACAAATAATTAAAACTGTATCCTTGACAGAAATAGGAAAAAATAAAATGCAAAAATCAGAGATTGTATGGTCAAGGACAACTGGAAGCTCTAATTGCTACAAGAGCCTATGGGAGGAGTAGTTTGACCTGAGAAAATAAATGCCAAAGTTCACGAGGCAGTCTTTGTGGTGCCCATTCTAGCGAAGAAATCTAGTAAATACTGATCATGAAAATTAGATCAGACATATGTGCCAGTGTGGTCAACAGATAATGCGCTGGTGCAATAAAAGAAAGGACTTCAGCAGTGTAGCTAACAGACATATTTTAACACTAACAAAACAACTGACCCAAATCTCCAAACAAGACAAATTCCAATAACCAAATACCCAAGAAAAATTAAAGAATATATTTTCCCAAAAAAATTATTTTTTGCAAGTAGTTTAAGGATAAGCTAACAATCACTTGCAATCAACCAAAGTATATTTCTCAACCAGAATTAAGTTGATTTCACATCTTGGAAATGTTAATTATTTATAAGAAAAATTCCTTTCACTAAGAAAGGACCTTACCCAAGCTGCTACTTGATGAAGGAGAGGGATAGCTAAATTTACTTTTCATTGCAGAAAACCATACATAAAAGCAATTTTCGCCAAGGCGAGACGTATACATAAAGGTGGTCTCAGGATCCTCCATTTCCCCACATATCTTTTCCCCCATACCGTTAATGCCTCAGACCTTTCAATACTTTCCAAGCTCTACAAAATTGACATATACATTTTCCTAGGTTTTACCCAAATGCACCAACACTAATTCACATGCCAAACCTAATTAACGCCCAAGAGATCTACAGACAAAAGACTTCCTCCAGAAAGTAATAATTACTAACACAAATATTACAATTTGCACAAATAACAGCAATCTCGCTGCAAGCAATAATTAAGCTCCATACAAAACAATGGCAAATAAACGAAAAATCAGAACCAATCTTCGACTACCCAATTTTAGAGCAGGATTTCAACAGAAAAGCGCCAGATTCGCATAAATACCAAATCCACTAACATTCACTACAAAAAACGAAGCACCAATACCATTAAGAAAAATAACGGCATCAAGAATGAATCAAAGCCCATATAAGGTTGAGGATGAGCAAAACAAATCACTTCCCAGCCAAAAAGACAAAAGAAAAACCAAATCAAACAGAAAATCAATAGAATTATTCAGCTAAAAACCCCAGAAATCAAAAGATAAACGAAAAAAGACCAAACTTTCTCACCGGACAACCACCGCTTTGCGGCCTGAGTGCTTTGAGGAGCGTTCTCTCTTTCTCCTGTGTTTTTCTCTCTTATTTCATTGCTTGTTATTCGGAAACCGGGCCTTGTGAGTCTTATACAATGGATGGGAATTGGGGTGATTGGGAGAATATGAACCGTTAGATTCCATTGGTTGTGCTTTCTGACCGTTGGATCCTATGTGGCTAGGGTAGGGAGTTGGGTTTTCGAACTAGGGGCGTGGATTATATCAAGGTGTTATTTAGGAAATTTTGTATTTATATACCCTGCTAAAATTTCATATACACGTGTCTATATAAGTTTATTACATTTATATCCTTATAAAACTTAAAATTAGTAGGCGCATGCTTTTTTTTTCATATTTTAATAAAATAATTAAAAAATATGATATAAAGTTTAATATTGTAACATAACTGTAAAAATTTGTGCCAACAAGCTCACAGCTCAGTAGTATGATCCCATTTGCATAAGGTGATGATAGGAAACTTTCATTGCCCCTGGTTTGAATCCTCCCGGTTGCAACATAGTGGTAACGAGTCTTTGGTGTGGGTTTAGACTTGCAACTCGAGTCTCGAGTCTGAGAGACGCAGGGTTGAATGACCAATCCCCAGATTTATAGACACCCCTCACTAACTATATTTTATTTATTAGAATTTAATTTATTTATTTTAATTAAAAAATATATAAGAAAAGACTTCAATTAAAATTAAAAAAAAAACCAGTGGCTACTTATATATCATGAACAACTCAGATTTAATCCAAAGATAAAAGTAAGGTGTCATAGGGAATAGGGATGTAAGTGGGGCGGGAAATCCCCGTTCCCCTCGGGACCCCGCCCCAACGGGGCGGGGGATTCCCCGAAACATCCCCCAGTGGGGCGAGGAGAGGGGAAAAATTCCTCCCTGCCTAGCGGGGCCGGGCGGGGGCGGGGAATGCTCTCCCAGTCCCACGGGGATCCCCCCTGTGCCCCGGGGGATTCCCCAACAAAAACAAAATTATATATTTTTAGTGTATTTATTAAAAATTATTTCAACATTAATATAATATTATATATATAATCAATAAATATTTATTTGTTAATATTTTAATTATTAATAAGTTTTAGTAAATATAACTTTCCTATTTAATAGAAACTTAATTTAAAATAACTGAGTTTAAATATAATTGTAACAATAAATTTGAAATAACGTTATATATTATTTATTTAGTGATAAATATTATTTTTTCAATCCAGTAAACATTTAAACTCTTGCTCATTAATTTATCTTTATATTATAAAATGGGACTTACAATTATTTCATACAACTTATTAACTATTTATATTTATATATTTCATTAAAACATATTTATTTAATAAAATCTTAAATTATTTTAATAAAATTATTGTATAATATATTTACAAAATTAAAATTCAAACTTCTAATTTTCAAAATTCTAATGTTGTTTGTATTACTTAATTTGTATCTTAACGTTGTTGTTTCATCATACATTATATTATGACTTGTTAGGAGAAATATTTTGTGTGAATTTTTATTTTATATATGATGTGCATGTTGTAAAAAAAAACTTTGAGTCAATGTTTTGGGCGGGGCGGAGATCCCCGCAGTGGAGTGAGTGGGGGGGATTTTTTTCCCGCGGGGAATTTTAAACCGGGGAATTCCCTCCCAGTGGAGAGCTGGGATGGGGATGGGGATGGGGATGGGGATCGCATTCCCCGCCCCACCCCGCCCCGCCCCACTTCCATTCCTACTAGGGAACTAGTGATAAGACTTTGAGAGGTTTCATCATAGCAAAAAGCATAGCACCGTCCAACATCTCAAACTTTGGATTTAATCCAAAGATAGAAGTAAAGTTCTTCCTCTCTCTCTCTCTCTCTCTCTCTCTCTCTCTCTTTCTCACATCACTCTTTTTCATAAACCTTAATCCCCATCTCTTCTCCCCGGTTCCCTTCGCCGCTAGTGACTCCGCGCTCAGCAGCACAACAGGCTAGGATTAGGTTTTCACCACAATAATAAACAAAAGATCATGTATTGAGTTCTTTTCTATTATGCTTAATAGTTTAAAAGTGATTTATCCTAAAGTACTTGCTATTTTTTTTTCAGAATATAGCAAGGTATCTAACTTAGAACAACCCCTACTTTCGTGGTAGTTGAATTTAATTAGATCCTTTAAGTTTTGTGATACTCATTAGTCCTCAAGAAATCCTATTTTAGGGGTTCAGGCTTAATTCTATGGTTTTTAACACAGTAGTTCACCTTTCAGTCCTTCTTTTGGTGTCTAATATCATGAAAATATGGGATCCTTCACATTCACAAGTATTTAAGTATCAAAGAATTAAATCAAACATAGCTTAATCATTAAAATAGAAAGGAAAGTCAATATAGAGATCTTTGTTCATCAAAGGGCTAATACACAAACCTAAAAAGATAAATCTACTAACTCATGTTCAAATAGCAATCCATAATATTCAGAATAAGTATTGGGCAAACAAGCATAATAGAAAGAAAAAGAACAAAATCTAAATCCTTCACAAAACAGTTGTCGGCTTACTTGTCAATCAATGAGAACCCTGATCTTTAATTTAGTCCTCTCTGTCTCTTCTTCAATCCTTCAAGTTTCAGAGAAAATAGTTTTGTGTTCCTCTTCTTATTGTGGCCTCCTCCCCTCTAAGAAATCTCTCGTTAGCCTTATATAGAAAGGGGTTAAATTAGAGTTGAGGTGGATGCAAAGATTTATGGCTATGTTAGCTAGCACGGGTGGATCATGCATTTTTTAGGGTTTGAATTATTTGAATTTCTGCACCACGATCCATGGGTGTGGTAGCTTTCACGAGTCATCCACATTTCTTTCACCGTTATAAATTTACTAGTTATCACTGCTCAAAGTCCTCCCCCAACCCCACTGCTGAGGCCTCCGTCACCGTGTGTGCTCTCTGCACCACCATCGGTAGCCTCTCTATCTCCTTCTAGGGTGAGTCGTTCTTCTACCAGACATCCAGAAGGAAGGCCTCCTCTCCCAGCCCCGCACGTACGGTAACTTCCGACCGCCAAATTGTGAGATATTAGAGCTTTATGATGCTTTTCTGAAAGATTGAGAGATTGATAGTGAGAGATACAAAGAAAGAGCCAAATAGAGAAGAGATGGGGACATGGAGGGAGAGAGAGAAAGCGAGAGAGAGCGTTGTGGCCTCCTCCTTTTTAACTAGTGTGCATTGATTTCATTTTTACAACATTTATTTCAAAGAATGCATTAACATCTCAATAGATACACAGAAGAGGAATGTGTTAATCAATTGAGGTTATGTCTGCCAATTTATGCTATTAGATTGTTTAGGCCCTCTTTTAGTAGCTCAAAATTATGGTATAATTCGTACAATATGCCATAATTTAATATTTTATGAGAGTTATGCTATATTAACTGTTGGGGTACTTAATTTAGACCATATAATTATTACATAATATGTGTGTTATGGCATAAAAAAAATATTTCACTTAAACTAGAATATTTTCTCATTGTAAAATGTGTGGTTTTTCTCATTGTAAAATGTGTGGAATATTTACGTAATAATTTTTTATTTTGTTAACCAAACACTCATTTTGTAATAATACAATATATCATAATTTTTGTAATAATCACTTGCACTTCCTACATATTAAAATTATACCATATTCTCTTATTTTGTAATAATCAATGTACAATTTGATTTTCTTTTTCTCCATAAATTTGATGATTTTGTGAGATTTTTCATGCCTGGGAAATTATTGAATTTTTTATTTGGTGCATTGCATTGGTCCATGTTTAAAAAATATTTTGAAATGGTTTGTGTTTTTCCATTCATTACTGTAGATTTAGTTACTTCCATTTTTGTTATAAAATTTGCAATCAGTTTAAACAAATACGTATAATAATTATTTTTACAATTATTTAATATATCTTTATATATATAAGACAATGATATATACAAAATGTAATTTTTGAATGTGTATAATATCCAAATATCATAGAATATAATCGCTTTTTATCCATCCATTTGCATGATGCAACAACATATAATCATTTAATTTTTTATAGAATATAATAATTTTTATAATATCCAAATCTATAATTTACTGTTCGAATGTGTATTAACTTGCTTTTTTTTCTCTCTTTTTGTGAGCATTTCATTTCTTCGTTTTGGTTGAAAGTTTCCAAAAGTATCATGTAATAGGATTTTCATATTAGCATGCATAGTCCCAATGCATCTGTGACTAGTTAAGGTGGTTCCTTGCAATAGCAACTTCTGTGTAACAGTTATGTATTTTCTCTGTTATTTTTTTTGTTGTTTTTTTTATTGAATCAATCTTAATTTGATTATGCTTGGTTTGTAGGGAACTTTGATATATTGTCTGGCATATTATCTATAAGAAATTTGTGTTCTTGAGAAGGGACCTGTATTTGTAGCTTTATTCCTGCCACTACTTTTTGTTATTGTGGGAGTTTTTTTGCTATTTGTTTTGCAAAAAGACTTTGTTTGGGAAAGTGAGAGAAACAGGTTTTACTTCATTAGATTAAGTGATAACAAGGACATGATTTTTTTAATTGATTAATTAATTCTGTGGGGCTTAATTGATGCTTTTATGATCATATTGGGCTTGTATTGTTATCTATTGTAATTCCTCTATCAACTTATATTTGCATTGATTCTTCTATGTGAACATTAATGAAATCTGATGTAGATTATGAATGAGATAATTAGTGGATTTAATATTATCCATTGCATATGAAATGAACAAAGAAAATGAAAGGCAAATAAATTATGTCCTTGAAATGGACTATTCAAATTGATCTCTTAAGGAATAAAAGGATAAGTGTTTGAAATGGAAATGGTGACTCCATGCATGGTCATGTCATATCAATTTAGATATATGATATCTTTCATTTTGTGGTGATAAATAACTCTCATTAATTATCATATCCGTTTAGGATTTATATACCTTTGATTTCTCGACAAAATAAAGTATTTTTTTTTTTAAAATGCCAATTATAATTATTCAATGAAAACCATAACAAAGGCATGAATATAGTTCCTATATATTTATTCAAAAAAACACATGAATATCTCATCGGTTGAAGTCTATTTTTTCATAATATAATAGCACCAGACAAAATGGTCATCCCATTGCTTGTTAAGTTAAGCATCACATTATTTCTTGAATTACTTTTTGAATCTAAAACATCCCATTTGTTTTTGTTTGTTAAATTATGGAAACATGGATAAGAGTTGGATGCATGCTAGAAAATGGTCATCTTAATATGTCGAAGGAGTGAAGAGTTTTATGAAATTTGTGGAAGAGAAATTGGGTAGTGATTGTGATATTAAATGCCATGTATAGATTGCTTGAATGTGCATAAGCAAAATCATAATCATGTGTATGAGCATTTATTGCTTAGAGGGATTGATACATTCTACACGACATGGATTCATCATGGAGAGCCATCTAACTATACATATGGAAGAAATGATGATGTGAATGAAAATAATTTTGATGCTAGTGATATGTCTTCCAATGATAGGGAAGAAGAAAATGATATCAATGACGTGTTAGATGATCTTGGTAATTTTATTAATCATCTGGAGAGTGCAAGTGACATGCTAGGTCCATTAAAGATCTTGAAGAAGAAAAAAATATATCTGAAAAGAAAGATATGAAGATGGAGCTCCTGAAAATGAAAGGAATCGAGTTCAGTTCGCCAAACATGACAAAATATTAAGGCAAATAATGGGAGTTAAATATGATGACTATGATGAAAATAGTCAAAGGTATTATTATGTAATTACATTTATTATAACGTGTTATAACTTAGTAAAGATTTTTGACATTCATTTTTATTATTGTACAGTAAAGATTAACAAAGAGATTGTTCATCTTGACAATTATATGATTGTCGCCTTCTTTCAGCCTTGTCATATTTGATATTTATCAATTTATTTTAAGATTTGAATTATTTACTTAAATATCTAATATGGTTGGTAACCATTTTATTTCTAATTTTGTTGCAATAAGTTAGACGTTATTAATAAAGAAGTGGTTCACAAATTGGCATGTGTTATTCTCTTTTCCGATGCAAGTGATATAGATCTAATTTGACAATGATACTTTTGTTATTTTGGTACTTGGCATTAATGATTTTGCAAATGGTTTTTATGGAGAATGTTTTTGTGGAGAAGTTTTTTGATTGATATTGTTCAATTAAATATCTGTACACAAATGATTAGATTAAACATTTAGTTCTTCAATTGAGTATTTGTAGGCAAATGCATGGATTGGAACTTTTTGAAATGAATACTTATAGGTACATGTTTGGGTTCAATATTGCTATGATTTTTGATATTGCAGAGAAAAGTAGAAAAAAGTTAAATATTTTACTACACAAATAATCGTAGCTAAAAAGTAAAAAGAACAAGACAAACGTTACTATTCTCTATGAAAAATCAATGTAGCTAAATTTCATTCATTAGCTACAATTTAATCATCGTAGGGAAAAGAGCATTTATTAACTACGATTCAATAATCATCGCGGAAGCAATGACAATCATCTACAATTTTCTTCATTGCTAAAATATTTTTCCTCTACAATTTCTTCACTTCAACAACAAAATTTCTTGCCTTTCTCTACAAAAACATAAAGTCGTAGAGAAAGCATTCACTTTTTCAGACGAAATACAAATTCATAAAGAAAGAGTTTTACCTACATGGCGTTCTCTACGATTCGGTCTACGATTTATTTTCATAGCAAATAAATTTCCCTATGATTATATTATATTTATCTACAAATTGCTTTTGTAGATTTTGGTCACATTTCTTATAGTGCATAATGAAAATCTTAAATGTTTACCAATCTTATGAGAACATAATCATGAAGGGGTGGGGTCCGTGTAATTACTTCTTACTCCTTAAAGTCTTTACTAAACTACCCAATAATAATATATTTTTTCGACATGATACCAAATTTCCTTGGAACTCATTCATTCTTTTTAGTGTATTAATAATTTACACAGATTTAATTAGTCTTATAATTAGGCATTCATTTAGCCTTATTTTTAGCCATTTGTTCAACCTTAGAATGGCTATTTGGTTATTACCCACCAACTTTATTTTCTTAGTTAGCTAGGCTGATGTATATATATACAGATGCATTATATAGAATATATGAAATACAATTAAAAGACACTCTAAAATAGAACATAACATCACAGCCTTATTAAGCAAACTTTTTGTCCTTAATTTGAATCCCTTGAAATTTGTATCTTCAACATCCTTTTGTCTTCTTCCTCAAGAGTGTTGGTCCCTCTTCAACTTCTAGCAAACAATTTGTCTCTACCACTAATTTTCTCACAAGTATTTTTTGTTTATGCCCAATCTACTCACATTTCTGTCGTATCTCTTGGGTTGGTCAAGACCTATTTGTGTATGAGTCTGATTTGTTTTTTCATACACTACCACATAACTATATTTATCCAACAGTCATGAATCGTTGCCAAAGGTCTTACAACCGCTACATAAGACTTATTGCAGCGGTTTACCACCTGCTGCATCTGCTCCCTTTACAATAGGTTATTACAGCGGTTTTATATTACATATTGCAACGGTTCAACATCATTGCATAAAACACTCTAATTATCATTGTTTTTCACAGCGGTTATGATTTTGCAGCGGTTTGTTTCATATATAGCAGCGGTTTGCATTGCAATGGTTATTTTATATATTGCAGCGGTTGTTTAATATCTATTGCAGCAGTTTCATAAATTCTATTGCAGCGGTTATATAATTCTATTGCAACGATTTTGTAAAATCTATTGCAGCGGTTGTATAATATCTATTGCAGCGGTTTTGGGATATATATTGCAATGATTTTATAATACTTATTGCAGCGGTTTATAACAACTATGGCAATGGTTTTGTAATGTTTATGGCAATAGTTGTATTATATCTATGGCAGTGATTTACAGTATTTATTGCAGCGGTTTGGAATAATTACTGTAACAGTTACTAAAATCAATTGTAATGGTTTTGTAATCATGTACCATTTTACAAATAATTTTAATAATTTAACAAACTTAAAACAATAGCACACATCATCCTAAAATAAAATAAACACTTAAAGGACTCGAATGAACATCAAAGTTTACAAAAATACTCAATAATATCTGAATTCAAATAGAAAAAAATTAATATAAAAATTAATAAAAAACAAGTCCTTTGCTCACTAGTTACATGTCGATGAGAGCAGCGAGCAATCTGTCATTCATCTTGAGCTTCACCTTGTCAATGTACATGGGAATCCATTTCCCTTGCTCAAGAGCTACAAGATTAGAACAAGCCGCAAGAACAGCTTGTCGAGTGAACTCATTTGGCTTGGCACCAAGCAAGTTGCATCCCACGAAATAGCTCCATCGCTTCCATGAAGGAACCTACCTACAAATAACTAGTGAAAATTAAAAAAGAATGTCAAACACCCTTGACATAGGTTATAAAAATGAAGACACTTCAAGAAGCAAAATATTTATGGAAGAATTGCGATTCAAAATATAAGAAATCGAGAATCAATTAAGCCTTATCATCCTCAAGGCTAACGTTGAAAAACAAAACAAAATATTCAATAGGAAACTTTTTTTCTCTCTCTCTCCTTATTTATTTAAAATCCAAGAAAAGGGAAATACCTAACTAGCCTCCGGCTTTAGCCGTTTTTGAAAATTTATCTTGGCTATATATGCCTATAAATACATATTACAATCTCTTTTGATAAGTATCATAATCATTCAAAGCAATTACAAGTGAATTTTTTGACATGGTACAATGGCTTTACATCAGATTAGGTCAATTAATGCTTTAATAAACATCTCTGCGACCATTATTTCCGTGCATTACTTGGCATTAATGGGATAAGTGGTGAGCTTACTTCAAAACTATCAAGGGTTATAATTTTCAGATGTTTCAACGCTCTACTTGCAGTTGATTTTGACCAAATATTATCTTTTCATCTATTTGGTTGTAATTTACTTTGCCTATTCTTTCGCCATTTACTTGATCTATCCGGCTTCTATCTACAATGCCAAACCAGATATCTACCTTGGTTGAATCAATGAGAATTCAACTTTTCTACATAAGCATTCAAGTGAAATCCTATATATATTTTTATATATTTTTAACACAACAAAGGTTGAGTTTTAACACTTACTTGTTAGCAGTGCATGCACAACCCTATTACATCATGTGAGAACATCAGATCCATTTTTATTATTTTTCCCCCATTTATTTCAAAGGGGTATACATACAGAACAAAAGCCAATCTTTTCCATACTCATCAAACTTCCATCAAACACTTGAATTCCAAATCTTCCCTTCAATAGTGTACACACAAACAAAAACTTTGTTTTCTAGTATCATGCATAATACATGCAACATTTGCATAAATCCTATTCATCTCGCATTTTCATAAGAAACACCTTACGAGATTTTCTCCCCGCAAAATTCCCGAGTAGCATAATTTCTATTCGGATAAACCCACATCATAAACAAATGCAACATTGGAACCCTAAAAGTTAACTCAAGAATTTCATAACATAATTACTCATAGAAACCTAAAAGAAGAGAACATTCATGTATACCCGTACATAGCCTCGCAATAACAACAGTGCTCCAAGAAACAACATCTTTCTCGTGCATATCATCAAACACCCGCCGTGCCATCCCGACATCCCCCACTCCGCATACCCCGCCATCAATGAATTCCATGAGAACAAAATTTCCAGAAATAACAACAATGACAACAAACATAGTGATTAAAGTCAAAGAACAACTAACAAAGGATCAACTATCTCAAATCCCATAAATTATAACGAAATTACTAGAAAATAAAATATAAGTGAAGAGAGAAAAGGAGGAATCCCTCACCGATCGGCATTAGAGGCTAGGGCATGAGAAGCGGAGGCGAGCTTGGCGGAGGCATCTCGCGCGGATTAGTGCAATGTAGGCGGCATCGACGGAGGAGACGATGTTAGAATCGACGAAGCCTAGGAGACGAAGGCAAGGATTTGGGCCATGGAAGGGTCACCTCGCTCTAGTGCAAGCTCCGCACCAAAGAGCAGCGAGTGTAGCCTTTTCGGCCTCTCGTCTCGCATCTCCCCTCCAGCCTCCGTTCCCCGCCTCCGCCTCCGTCGCCCGCGCCATTGATACTGCACTGGGGACCCGGGAAAAGGGGGAAAATGGCGGGGCTTGTGGAGAGATTGACTGATTAGAGGAATAGCAAAGAAGATGAAAAACTGATTAGAGGAATTGGGAAATAATTAAAGAAAAAAATCACACCTTCGACCGGAACGCGAGATCACGAATGCTTCTCCTCTCTCTCTTTTCCTATCTCAATGATGGTCATATAGCTAGCTATTTACAAATCACCCCACGTAATTCACCAAAATTCTTGTTTCTTATTTGATAGAGTTTGGAAAGAAGATAAATAAACACTAGGGACTTTTCTCGTAATGTAACCTTTTAACCATTTTTTTAGTGTTATTTGTCAAAAAAGAAATTAAAGTATGTATTTTATAAAAAGAGTAATTTATGCGAAAATGTATTGAAATATTTGATGAGTATGGTTATTTAATTTAATAAATATTAGATTTTTCAAGATGGATGGTTATTAATTTAATAAAACCAAATATAAAACCAAATATGCAAATGCTTATTGGGAATCGTTGCATATTCAAGTGTAACACAACGGTTTAAAAGTGTTGCATTCTTTTTAATGTACGCAACGGTTATGTAAACCGCTACATATAAAATAAAATATGCAATGTTATTGAGAACGGCCGCATTACACTAAATATGCAATGGTTCAAAACCGTTGCATTATTATAAGATATGAAGCGGTCATGATAACCACCGCATATTGTCTTCGTATGCAACGGTTTATGCAGCGGTTTGGGTCAAATGTAACACTTAAATACATAATTGTCTCGCAATAATATAGAACTCGTTGCAATATATAGCCTATTGTACCAATTGTAGAACCGCCGCAAACCAACCGCCGCATAAATGCTTTTATGTAGTAGTGATATTTGGTTATTATTGCCAAAAGTTAATTCTTTGGTTCCTCCAATTTTTATTTTCTTGCTTATATGATGATTGATGTCAATAAAAATGAAATTTCTCATTTGATTGCAACTATTTTGGAAACTTAAAATTGTACTCTATGGTCCCAATGCGTTAAAAGGTTTTTTTTTTTTTTAATTGGGTGCAAGCTTTTAATTCATTATTTTTCGTGATATTATTAAACCAGCTTTAGGATACTAATGAAACTAATACTAAATCTGTTGAAGACCTTGAAGATTCCGTAATCCTTGGAGATTACGACAATAGTATAAAACTATTGGCCTTACACATTACAATTAACTCGCTCACTTCTAATGTTAATAGCCTTAAACAAAAATTAGGCTATTCTATTAATTACTTTATTACAATCATTCAACCCATTTGCAATCAATTGACTCAAGCTAATATTAGCAATTATCATCTTCATTTTATCCAACTTTTTATGGCTCTTTCACTAGAAAATGAATTTTCATGAGCTGCTCTAGTACATTGTGATCAACGTCCCACTTTTGAGGCCATTATTAATTAATTCTATTAGTTTGATCAAATCTCCTTTATTAGAAGTTGCTTTTGAAACCATTCAACCATGTTCCACATTTAGCTCATCTTTTATAAGAATTGCCATAGCACTAGCCATGCATTTGCTAAATATCCTATTGTTGATTGCAGATATAATCATGGGCATGATTAGATTTTGACAAATTGCTCAACTCAACCATCTTGACCCAAGAGAACTTTGAAAACTAAAAGTTGTTCTTCATTGTTGTTACTATCTTTAATGGATCCTTTTCTTCTACTCTTATGAGTGATCTAGAAACCCTTCTCGTATAAGTGATATCCTTTAGTTTTCATTTTCCCGTATTTTATATATCACTTCTTGTAATTCTTGGCTTCCTAATATTGCTTGATACAATCATATTGCAGCTCAACTCTCTCTCTCTCTCTCTCTCTCTTATCCGATACAACTCCCACTAGTTTTCTTGCATTGATTCAGTGCCCGTGGCAATTGTATGTTTGTTACTCATACTAGAATTACTACCGCCTCTAATTTTTTTCTTCCTCATACTTATTGTGTTCCTAGTTCAGCCTTGGTCTCTATTGGTCAATTATGTGATCATGGTCTTGATGTTCATTTTTCTCCTATTCATTGTCAGGTTCAGGACTTTCATATAGGTCCAATTCTTGGAATAGGGTGCAAAGTGGGAACACTATTTGAGACCACATTTCTTCACATTTTTTCCTAGACCAATTTCTGCCTCACTAGAGTTCCCATGATCTACCAATGGCATCTTCGTCGTGGTCATAAATTTATAGCGAACTTTCAACCTTCAGTTTTGAGTAGCTCATTAAGGTTTTATAAATTTGAGTCTTTTAATTTTTTACATTAAATAAGCCGATAGGTTGCTCTATTTCTCAGTTTTAATAACTCTATCCATGATACTAATTTTGGATTAATTTATTCGAATATTTGGGGTCTAGCTTCTAATCTTACTATGAATAGTTATTGATATTTTGTTTTATTTATTAAGAATTATATATGATTGTTGGGTACAACCCATTGTGGTGGGCTGTCATAAGATTGGACTTCAGCCCAAGTTGAAAAAAAAATGAAGCTATGTCATTATGAAGGGATTACTGTTGCAATTAGAGAGTGTGGGGAGAGAGAAAGTTCATCAGAAAGAGCAAGAAGAAGAGGAAGAAGAGAAGAATGACTAGGGTTTTGATCTCTTGAGAAGATTGAAGTCATTTTGCCTAAATTTCGGGGAAGAGCATCTTTGGAAGAAGATCTACAAAATTGTCGGTTTGATTTCTTTAAATTCTCCTTGAAATAGTTGTATCCATCTTTGTATGATGATGATGTTGTTTGAGTTGTTCTCTTCCTAAAATCTCTTGCTATTGTATGCCTCTAGTTAGCCAGAGAGAACTTGATGTTATCCCTTTGATTGACATAGTGGAAAACAATTTTAAGTGGCTCTAAAGAGTCCTGCGGGTTTTCCCTCGATTTGTAGGGTTTTCCACGATAAATTGTGCGTCTTGTTTGTTGTCATTGGACATTTACATTGTGTAGTTTAGATCCCAACAATTTCTACTCAAAAGGGGGAGGTTTGAGCATCAAAATTCAGAAAAACAGAGGTTACACGACCATCCTTAGTTTTACACGCCCGTGTATTCTGGTCGTGTAGTTTTACACTCCCGTGTTTTCGCCCGTGTAGTTTGCAGCTTTTTCTGAATT
The DNA here is from genome assembly GCA_902712375.1 of Dioscorea dumetorum. Classification (NCBI taxonomy): domain Eukaryota; kingdom Viridiplantae; phylum Streptophyta; class Magnoliopsida; order Dioscoreales; family Dioscoreaceae; genus Dioscorea; species Dioscorea dumetorum. Next base: position 137,223 of record CACTHL010000466.1, read on the forward strand.
TTTAGATCTACTATAATGTTTTTACTACAAGACAAGATCAGTAGTGTTTTGCTACATGAATCCTCGCTACAAGAGAGGATCTAAAACCTGAAATTTACACGCCCGGGCTTCTTTCGGGTTTCGCTCGTGTAAATTACAGGTCTCGACATTTTGGTACTACAAAGTGCAAAACGCTACAAGATCTGCTGCAAGATTTTGGGGAAAATTACAGCTTGATCCCCGTTCCTCCCCAACAATGATTCACCTAGATATATTTTCTCAAGCATAGATTTGAGGCATCTCAAATTTATATTGATTATGTTACCATGATTAAAACTCAATTATGTTATGTTATAAAAATTCTTCATACTAATAATGCCAAGGAATATCGAGGCTTCGTTTTTTATCGGCTTCACAAACAACATGTCATTATTATCTTGCATTTCCTTCCTCATACTTCCCATCAAAATGGTCTAGTTGAATAAAAAAAGTCATATTTTAGATTCTATTTTGCTCTCAACTTCTTTCTACATCATGTCCAAAAACATTTTGGGGACAACATTAAGTGAAAAATCTTATGACATTTTAATTAGGATTAGGTCTAATTTATTGATTAATCATGATATTTTTGGTTGAATAATATTACCTTGGTTCAGCTTGATCGCTTTTTTTGGTTTTCTATATGTTGATGCTTGGATCTTGTTATCAATCTCGTAATTATTTTAAGTATCTCGTAAGAAAAAGAGAAGAAGAGTAATCGTGGAGATAAAAGAATTATAAAGCGAGAAGATAATAAGTTACACGACATGTCATGTCAACCACCATGGGCACGGAGCACAATACAGGATTTTAATTCAGAAAGGCCTATGATCAACCCATGGTGCACACCACGCCCATGGTGCCTGGCCACCAAAGAAAACCTTAGATTATTTTATCCTATATAAAACCATGAAGGGGATTTTTTGGCTAAGGTTCGAAATTTAGAAGCATCAAAAGACCAAAACACACATCAAAAGATGGAGGAGATCAAGGATTTATTGAAGAACAATAGACTGTTATCACCGGACTTAACGGGTCTAATTGGATTGAATTACCACAAAAGTAGGAGTTAATCTAAGTTAGCTATGTCACTACATTATGAAAAAAATAGTAAGTAGTATAGGATACACCACCTTCAAATAATTAAACATAATAGAGGAACCATCTAAGATCTTTTGTTTATCATTGCTGTGAAACCCTAAGACTATAAACCTTTGAATCTTGAAGTTTTTTCTCCTTTGCATTAACCATAGTTTAATAGTTTTAATTTCAATTACAATTAGTTCTATTCATTTTCTTTATTAATATTCAAATTTATGTGGATAGCTTTTAGCTGCAAGAAATTAGTAATCATTATTACAAGTCCTTCCGGGAATAATAATTTATTTACTACTACTTAAGTACCTATGCACTTATTTTATGCATTAGTGTGGCTACGCTTATCTCTCGTTTACACCATTAGTTGGCTCCCCGCACCAATTTTTCGGAATCTCTCTTTATAAATAGTTATATGGTAAGGCATATGAGTACTCAAATCTCAAAGGTTTTTGTTGTGCCTATTTCGTTCTCTTTAATCCCCACAAACATACTAAACTTAAACGCCGTGCTTGTCTTTATTGTTTTTTGAGATATAGAATCTAACATAAAGTTTATCACTATATATGGGATCCTATTTCTTATCAAATATGCACTTTTAGGAAACACCGTGTTCTCTATTTTATACAAATTGGATAGTGTTTTCTCTACATAACTCTACAAAATCTGATTCATGTAATGATCCTTTTTCTCTTCTCATCACTCAAGTAGGAAAAGGAACTCCTCATCACCTCAGAGATTATCATTTGGTTAATTTTCTTCTTTTTTTTTTTTTTTTTTTTTTTGCTATTATTTCCTTACATAAACCTCACACTTATTGTGAAGCTAGTATTGGCCCGTTTTGGCAACAAGCAATGTTTGAAAAAATTCATACCTTAAAGCAAACTCACACTTAGGACTTAATTAGTGGATCTTGCTCCTAGCAAGACTTCAATTGGTTAAAAATGGTCTTTAGAAACAAAACTCACTCAAATGGCTTTGTTGAGCAAAGATAAAGCTCACTTGGTTACAAAAGACTACAGACAAGAGTATGAATAAACATTTACTCTTTCTCGCTCATTGACCATTTGTTTAGAGTTCTCTAGCAATTATTGCAATAAAAAATTTGATCATTTTTTCAAATGGATGTTAGAATTTTCTTTATCAATGAGGATCGTGCTACATAAGCCTACATACATTGACTTCTCTTGTGAACTTTGATCCTCCTCAAAAATTGTCTCCTTCCACTACAAGATAACAACATTTGGCAACAGTTTTAACGTTGTGAAATCAATTTTGTGACGGTTTCTAAACCACCACAAATACTAGCATTGCAAGCATTTTGCAGCAGATTTGAATAACCGCCGAAATAATCGCCGCAACATGTAAACTACATTTTGAAAGAGTTTATAAACCGTCATGAAATGACATAGTTTGCCGATTTAAGCTGCATTTAGCAAATGTTTACAAACTATCGTGAAATGCAACAGATCCGCATTTCGCGATGCAGAGACACTTTTTTAAGAAATTCGTTGTGTGGTTTGAAAATTGCCGCAAGATTCAAGGTGTTGATTTCTTTTGTTTTTTTTTTTGTTTTTTTATAAATGGTAACTTATACACACACACACATAGTTGCATGCATGAATGAGTATTTGATCACCCCTCCAAACCCATTATTATTCATGCACTAGATATATATAAATACATATATATATTATAATATTGATCACTCATTTCCAACCTCTAGTTAAACCAAAGAGAAGAGAGATATATAAATAGATGGACTAATAACATGTACAAAGGGGATATATATATATATATATCTGTGTGTGTAAGAAGAAACACATTTAGATGAGTTATGAGGGAGAGGTTAGGATCAATCAAGGCATTTGACATTTGACTTCTTCTCTCTTCTACATTATGTATGTAATGTATTACTTAAAATACTATATATATATATATATATATATATATATATATAGCACCTACGCAGTATGGTATGAATCGCGTTCATCGTAAGTCGAATGACTGCCTTTGTTGTTACGAATGTCTCCCCCAATGGCTAGGGACCCCACATTTTCCTTGTAAGAAATGAAACAAATGTCAAATATTAAAGAAAATAAATTTTGATATACATAAAAATAAACATTAATAGAGTCACCACAAATATATGAAAGAATAACTTTATACTAGAAATCAAAAAAATGATCAGGTGTGAAATTTGGGTTTTGTACATTTTCCCTAAGCACATCAAATTTAGCTAGCGTATTCGCACTGCAAAATGTTTACTACTCAAGTTGCTCAATGAGTCATACACCTATGTTGGGGCTCCAAATCCTAACCCTCGGACATAGTCCGGGTGGTCTTTGCCGTAAACACTAGTAAATGCCTCATTTTTTTATGAATTCAAGCTCCGACTAATTAGTTCTTCCCGTATAAATAGTGGTACATAATTTTTTATATAAATATTTATTATGACACAAACATTGACCGTAATTTATAAATGTAAATTTAACTTACATGATTTTGCCTTTCCTCTTCATTTATAAAACCCATTTCCAATGTTGTATGATTGGCCTAAAACAATTCAGCTCTTTTAATGGATCCACTAAGTTGCATTTCCTACGGAAAAAATATATATGTCTAATATATAAATAAAGTTGCGTGTAATAAACAAAGTTAAAATTGCTCATAATTAAGATGATAGTAAGAACCATCTCTTTATGAAGTCAAGAAAATGACTTTGAACCTAACCTCGTGAGGCATTATTAGATTCATAGGATTTCTAGTATGTTGTGTCGCTTTTACCCGCAAAATTCAATAGAAATGTTAAAATAGAAATGGAATTTTTTAATGTAAAAACAAAAGTTTCAGGTATGATACATTTGTGACAGGAAGAGCTAGATAATCAACAAAGACAACTTATTGCACCAAAGAAATCTCTGAAGGTTTCTTCACAATGTTCGCTTCATGGTGACCTTTGGGGTCAAATTGCATAAAGTTATATAAGTGAAATCTATGGTCCCACCATTTTTTAGCTAAGCTTTTAAAATTATAATCCTTGTGTCCATCGTCATTAACCTCTAATTTTGGCTACAAATAAATAACTACATTAACGTACATTAAGAAATACATAAAAAATTGAATCCACATAATTCTAACTTTGAATGCAACTTCAATCCTTAATTGATGTTGTTCCACACGTGATTTTTATAGGGCTTCGTGTTTCTTTTGCCATTTCTCTTATACAACAGGGAAGTTTTCCCAGCTAATTGTGATGTGTTCTACAACTTGAGCAAGTATTCTCCTAAAAAATCAACAAGGCTGGTTAAGTGAATTCCATTTGACAATAACTCTCTCTTTTGATGAAAGAGAGAAAATGTCAATTGTTCACATTGTTATTGCTTCAATTCCCCATTTCCATCTACCATTTATAATACACACACACACACACACACACACACACACACACACTTATCATTCATAATTAGTTAAAGCACATATTACCAAGTATGTTTTTTTTAACTCGTAACACACTTGTTATAGTATGATAACCCAAATACTGTAAAATCTAATTCGAAAGCTCACTGTGTGATATATGTGGTGCAATTTTAATTATCAGAATAATAGCTCATGGTATTAGAGAGATCAAGTATATAGATCTAATTACAAAACCCACCACTAATTTTATTGGCGTGAAGCTTATGCAATATGGACCTTATTATTTATTACTTTTTGTAGACATATAATCATTTGTTCCGTTCGGATTTTTGCAGACTTCTTGAGAGCCTCTCTAAAGAAAATCAAGAAACTCTCATTTGAACTCGGCTTTTGACAATAACGATTTTTCTCTCCTCTATTGTGCTTAAATGTTATGGAATAGATAAAGCCTCATTTGCCAAGATATCACACCCATAATCATGTTTGCAGCTTGAGTGAAATGCTAGAGCCCATTTGAGGGCTATTATCTTACATAAATTAGCATGATCTATAAGCTATTACCTTTAGGTGAGTGGGATTCATAAAGACAAAGAGAATCATATCATGAATGAGTGACTTATTTGTGAGAGGTTCTAAATCAGTGGAAGAATTGACCATAATTAAAGATGCTATGCTAATGTTAAAAAATGAAGTAACAAAATCAAATTATGGATCTAGAAACACTCAGTGAGTGTCTTTTAAATAAATTTTAACGCAAATATGATTATACATCGAAGCATATCAAAGTCTAGTAAAATTTTGCTAGTGATAATAATAATAACTAATAGTAAGACTAGTATAAGCATAACTAAAAATTTTACAAAACTTCTCCAGAACAGAGTATGAAACAGAGAGGGAAAATTCTCCAATGAATACACAACGTGGCATTTAAGTCACTTCAAAATTTTCATTCATCTAAGTCTACATGAATTCTATTTGGCAGTAGCGAGCCTTCAAACCCAGCCTCCATTGCATTTCCCTCTTTGCCCCTGTCTAAACTTAGCCTCACCTTCCCGCCCATTTTTAATAACAGCAAACTCCTCTGGAAAACCTCTCTAAGCCACTCATCAAACCACCTCTCCATGACCATGTCTGAGGCTTCAACCATCCCTTCCAAAACCCTCTTATCAACTGAAAGACACCACTCTTCATCTCCGTTGTCACTCCGAGCATCCTCAAAAGTACGGTGGAGTTTCAATGAGAAGCTCTCCTCACTCTCTCAGACCAATTGGAACCAGCATTGAAGGTGAAATGCAAGCCAATGAGCTCAAGAAACTCCGGAGATTGACGGAAGCCTCGGTCTTCTAATTCTTGTGTTAGACCGCTATTGTCTTCCTCCGCCACCACGCTGATATTTAAATCAAGATCAGTTGCTTTCTCTTGTCTAGATTTCTTGGATTTGTTCCAAAGTTCATTTTCTTGATCTTCGCCGATTTTTGGCTCTTCTATCCTCAATTTCATTTGCAAGACTTTATCTCGATTGAAATTGATATTGGTGGAAGTGGAAGTAGTGGTAAATATGAAGATTGTCGGGCATTCGAAACCAATGTGCTTGACATCCTTGGCAAGGTTTTTGAGGAAGTCAGTGTGAGCTTGATCGACGTCTTCAATCAAGACTACTCTTTTTGGATCTTTTTTCAATGTCTCAGAGATTGAGTTGGCAGATGGAAATGCTATGTTAGTTGTCTTCTTCATGTTTATGTAGATGAGACTTCGTGTCGATCCATATAAAACCTCCGATACGGTCTTCGCAAATCTTCTTTTGCCGATATGATCTGTGCCTTGTATCAATAAGCAGGTACATCTCTTTTCACTTGATATTGATATAGAATCTAGCAGTGACTCAACCATGGAAGGAATGATTTCGGATTGCCATGGAATATCCTCTTGCAGACGCCGGCATAATTCTAGTGGATTAGCAGCTAATCCTTCTCTTTGGTTCTCCGATGTTGCCGAATCTGAGAATAGAGGACTAGCCAATGCAAGTGTGGTCCTCACATCCTTGCTTTTACACAACCTTAGTTTCGATTCGTTCCTAGCTTGACACTCGCTAGAATCATTTCCCGAAGAGCTACTGATACCGATAAGTTCTTGTGCAGATTCAAGAAGCTTCGAGTTGTTTTGATTGTAAGGAGGAGAGCTAGAAGACCACCATGGATGCCTTGAAGAAGCACATGTGTGCCTCTTTTTCGGCGATATTTTGACCGAATGTTGAAGGATGATTAACTTGACATAATTCACTCCATTTCCTCTTCCATCCAAGCAATGCACCCTGAAATCAAAATCAAAATCAGAATACTAAACTCTTGTTTTTTTTTTTTTAAAAAAAAAAAAAAAAAAAAGAGTTTCATGTTGTATTATTCCTCATGCATACCTTGTCATAATTCTCTGGCCTATGTGTGTGCATCCAATGAGGCATGCTACTGGATCCATTATCGACATTCATCTCCTCACAGAAAATCAGCCTATCTTGCTCCTCGATGTTGAAATGCTTCCTAAATCTTGAATCCATTCCACTAGAAACCAAAAACAAACATCGGCTTCGGTTTCGCAATCTTTGCAAAAGTTCAAAGAGATGAAATAAAAATGCAAGCATGTAGGACATACCTTGGAGCTTGGAGACTCAAACCAAGTCCAGCAGAAGGAACAACAACGGCATGAAGGCCCCATTGTGTCTCTAAAGAACGCTGCCTCTTTTGACACTTGATATGTGTTTGATAACTGGCAACACCCATCAACCAAACCTTGTTGCAGCTTCTCATCTCACACAACATCCTCCCAATCTCTTGAACCAAATGATCCACAGCTCTGCATCCATTCGAAGCCTCCTCTTCATCAACCACCCACATCAAGTCACCCACATAGATTACCACATTCCCTTCTACAAGCAAGGATGCTGTTTTCCGCCGAAGATTGAAAACCATCATGTCCACTTCATTTCTGGTCATGTTCTTAATGTGAGAATGAGATATCTGAAGTTTAATGAACTGAGATGACTTCAAATCATCAGGAACTTGGGCTCTCCTCACTCTTTCCATAAGCTCAGCAACAAGCCACTCTGTTTTCAAAACAGAGTCCCCTACTATGACAATGTTGTGCCTCCTGCTGCTTTGTTTTCTGGACATCACCTCGAACAACACCTTCAAATCCTCTTCTTGAGACTCTGAAGGTAGTCTTGAGAAATGAGTTCTTAAAAACTGGCTGTAAGAGTAGAGCTCACCATAAACTGAAGCAGAGCAGAACTCTTCTACATTGGCTTTCACAGAGGTACTAGAGAAGCCGGCTTCTCTCATCACCCTGCTCACACTAGGATCATCCAATATAGAAATAATGAGCTGTTCCAGCTCCACTTTGATGCTAAAAGTGGCTGCTCTTGCTGCTGCTGTTGCTGCTGCTGCTGAAGCTCAATAGAGCTTCTCCTCTGATGAGCCTGAGCTCTTTTCAATGCTGCAATGAGAGAGTTTGACAAAGAAGGTTCATTCAAAGGAAGAAGAGAGTTAGATGAAGGTGGAGGGATGGAAGGGAGTCTATTAAGAGCCACATTGAAGCAAAGCTCAAGAGCTCTACAATGAAGAGGATGGGAATGCAAACAAGCTCTTCTGAGAAGGTTAGCAGTGTCTTTGGAGGATACAAGCAGAGTGGTAGCAACATGTAGAGGTGTAACTTGTGCATGGCCTCTTCGTTTGGCCAGATTAAGAGATTGCTTCAGAGCTGAAGCAGCCTCTGGTGTGAGAGCCTGCTGAACTATTCCAGTCCTCATTCCTTCTCACTTCTTTGTCTTCAAAACTCTCAAACTATGTTTGAACTCTTGTTGCATTTGTGATAACTGCTGAACTTTGTGTGTATATGTTTGTGTGTGGGGATTTGAGAGGGTAAAAGTGAAGTTGGGAGAGAGAGAAGCTTTATAGATCCAGAATAGGTCCTTTTCTTCTTATTACTCCTTTCCTCAGATCACTCTTTTTTATGTCTCTTTTTGTTGTGCCACTGTCACTTTATTATTCCACTTTTTCTTGCTTTTATTTTATTTTTTTTTTTCTTAATTTTTTGTTGTGTGTAGTATAACATCTTCATTGCTGCTAGTTCTGATTATTATGTCATTATTATGTGTTATAAGAAAGTTCAAGCAGAGTAATCTTGCAGATAATGTCTCTGTCCTGTGTGTTTTGATCATATGATTTGAGTGCCTTCTTTGAGTTTTCATGCACTTAATTGCAGTTCAAAATGGAATTTGTATAAAGGACTTCTGCAAAAAAGGTAAAGCAGTGTAGAGCTTGTACTGTGTATTCCTTCCATTTTATTCAAATTCTTGCCCAGTCTTCTTTCCTTGTACTTTTGGGTAAAATCTTTTTTTTTTTCATTTAACCAAAAGTTTAATATTAATATCCATTTTTATGTAAAATAATACCTACATATATTTATATAATTAAATTTCTTTGATTCATTATCTAATAAAGTTTTTCTACTATCAACCAACAGTAGCTGGTTCATTAGACGGAAATTTGAATGGCTTAAACAAGTGATTTTAAGTTTATATATATATATATATAATGGACCACTTTATTATGACCCTACTTTTTTTATTAATGAATTATGATTAATGATCATTCAAAAATAAAAAGAAAAATGAAAAAGTCTTCATCATATGGACATTAGCTTTTTTAGCATCTAGATCAGATTGAATTATTTTAAAGATATGGAGATCATGATTGTTTCAAATTTGATGAACTTATTCTACAAACCATCTTTCATACTTTTTGTTTTACTTTGGCGCCAGCACACTCCACTCATGCTTTTTCTCTCCCTCAATGAGCTACATAGCGTTGCAGCAGGCTGATGATTGATAGGAGTTTAAATGATGAACTCCCTCAGATCCATAACTTTTCTTTGCATCAATTTCATCATATTATCATATTATTATAGTAAAAAAAAGTTTGCGACCAAACTTTCTTAAAAAGGAAACAGTCAGAAGTAAAAAAGAACCGGTAAAAAATTTAAAAGTAATTTTCTTAAACTAATTTTTTTATTTAATTTACCGATTTCTCAATAATTATAGATTTTAAACCCGTTTAAACGAAATACTAAAAACCTTATAAAAAATATATTTTTTTGGATACGTTTTTTTTTTTTTTAAGCATACAAAGATTTAAGTTCAAAATCATATGGTGAACCTTCTACCACTTAAACTAATATTTTTGATGATCTATATTTTATCAAGATGTACCGAATAGATTTGGTAAGTCCTCTTTCATGAATATATAAATAAATAATTTCTAATAACATTAATAAAAATATATTTTTATTTGAGTATTAATGTTATAATATCATATATGAAAAATGATTTAATTATTTCAATGTATATTTTTCCTTTTTTTGTTTATTTGAGAAAAAAAACATTTTTTATGAGTCCTCGTCTCAGCCTGTACCAAGGCTTCTAGATATAGGTGTCATTTTGTCTGTATGTGCCTTCAATAATGTCACTTATATATATATAATAAATAGTTAAATAAAATATGAAATAAGTGAAGAGTGCTCTATATATATAAAAAATAAATAGAGAAACTAGTGATGCAATAATGAAGGCATGCATGCTTTCGGAAAGGTGGCAAGAGAGTGTGACCATTTCTCAATGAATCCAAGCTTCTTTCCAAATTGCAATTCCATTCTATGGAAAGTCAGTCAAGACCCCTTAAGGAAATCAAAAAGACAAAAAGGAAAAGTTGGAAAGGTGCTAAAGTTTCAAGAGAATGGATAAAAGCAAACCATCACATTTTTTATTCACACTTATACATATACAGCTTAGCCAAGGATTTAGAAAGATTTAGTCAATTAATTAAAGGATATATTTCAAAATAATATGAAAATAAATAATAATTTTATATAATTACATCTTTTTTTTAAGTGTACATCAGAATATAAAAACCTAAATATTATATATATATATATATATATATATATGGTTTTGGCTTTTCTACTTCTTCTTATGTTGTTGAAAAACTATTTAAGTGTCATTTCACTGTCTCAAAGAAAAGAAAACCATTAATATTCTATTATATATAGATATATATAGTTGTCCTAGAGAGACACAACTATATTCTCTTTAGCAAGTACTCTAAAAAGCAACTCCCTGTCTGCTCTTCTACATTGCATTAGCATTGGTCCCTTTCACACACTCTAAAAAGTGACCATTTTTCCTTTTTTTTCTCAAAGAAAATTCATTTTATAATGGAATAGTATGCTCTTTTAATCCCTTAGTTTTGTACTGTAGTTTTTGTTTTTGTTTCCAACATTGATATTTCAAAAGTATAGGCCCTACTTATTTAAATAATTTCCTTGATTGATTATCATTGTTGTCTGTAATTAATTTTTTTTTTGGCAAATGTGGACATGCTATCTTTAGGGCTGTAAACGAGCCGAGGCGAGCCAGTATCACCCAGGCTCGAGCTCGGCTCGAGCTCGTTCGAGCCATATTTTGTGCTCAAGCTCGGCTCGTTGGAAAGCTCGAGTAGCTCGAGCTCAGCTCGTTTAAGAATTTGATATCATTCAAAAGGTTTCTCAATCTGTCATTAAATTAACCAAAGCATCTTCATGTTGCGGGGGAAGTAAAAGCAAACTCAAAACATAAACTCATATAATCCCCAAAAACTTTCAACTAAACATTAAGAGTACCTTTTTCTATGTATTCATATATCTACAGACACCTACAATATATATATATATATATATATATATATATATATATATATATATATATATATATATATATATATATATATATAAGCTCGTTTAGGCTCGCGAGCCTCCTGGCTAGTAATTTTAGGCTCGAGCTCCCGGCTCGCCAAACTAAACGCGAAGCTCGAGCTCAGTGCTCGTAGAAGAGTCGAATCGAGATTCGAAGGCGTGGACTGAGGCTAATCTCGAAGTAGCTCACGACGGCTTGACTCATTTACACTAAATATCTTCCAAATATGTTTGAGCACTTTTTATTTATGCTAGGCTTCAAGCTTGCT